>VZSR01000243.1:167649-181304 GCA_013398615.1 Brachypodius melanocephalos | reverse complement strand
CCGCACAGAGAGCAATGGCATCGCCACCTCGGGTCCCCGCAGCCAGGGGACATCCCGGAGCGGGGCGGGACGTCCCGTTGGGGCCGCGCAGGGGGCTGGCAGTGCCCGGGCTGTGTCCCCCAGCACGCAGCTCCCCCCGAGCCGGGCGCGGCGGTGGCAGTGCCGCGCGTCACCCCGAGCGGGAGGCGACGGGGCGAGCGGCGATGCGATGTGACAGCCCGCGATGTGAGCAGCCTGACGCGATGTGACGAACATGCAAGCGATACTGCGGCGGAGGCAGTGCAGTCCGGAGTGCCGGGTGTCTCGGGGCGCTCCCGGCTCCGCTGACTGCCCAAATTACTCCGCTCGGGAGGGAGGGAGGGAGTTCGCCCGACTCGCAGCCCCGGCGCCGCTCCCGCCGCTCGGTGCAGCGCGCCCGCTCCCTGCCATATGCTGCTCCCACCCTCGGGTGCTCCCGCACCGGCTCCTCGAATTAACTCTCCGGAGGGCAGGGAAGGGATGCAGGGCTTGCCTAATCTTGCCTCTCGGGGACCCTCGAGCTCCGGGTCGCAGCCGTGCCCGTCCTGCCACGCGTCCCAGCGGTGCGTGGGCGTCGCCGGGTGCATCATCCCCGATGCGCCCCTTTCGATCTGGCCCGGTCCCCTCCCGGTCGCTGTCATTATTTACACGTCACGGCGTTTTACTTCTGCTTGGGAGTAATGAAAGAGGTTTCTTTCCCCTGGAATTTAATTTCACGCCTGAGACTTAGTGATTAATTTTCTCCTTTCCCAGCTGCCTGATGGGCCCTTTTGCTTGTAAATTTTGAAATGTGCCACAAAATTTGTGTATTTTGCACCAATTAGGTGTCACCTTGAGTAATTCCTCCGGTGCTGAGTTTATTCCTCCCATCAGCTATTTAGGATGTGTTTTTCCTCCCCATGTGCCTGTTGTCCTGGCTGCCAAGGGCTGTGCTGGCCGGGTGGGACAGGGCACCCCATGCTCAGCAAAGATAATGAGGTGCATCCTGCGCTCCTTTATGGCAGAGCCACCAGCTCAGGGGAACGGGGAGAGCTCATCCCTCATGGATGGTGCTGACCGGCCACAGTGTCACCATGCCAGGGTGTCCCTGAGACGCCTCACTGCCTCCTCTTCCCCGGGTGACCTCAATTCCTCTCCCACCCCAGACCCGGCAGAGTCCATCCCCACGATGTTAGACAGCTTCCAGTCCAGGGAGGTGAAGGCGGGCCGGCTGGTGGAGCTGCCCTGCATCGCCTCGGGCTACCCCAACCCGGCCGTGCGGTGGATCAAGGACGGGCGGCCGCTCCCCGCCGACAGCCGCTGGACCAAGCGCATCACGGGGCTGACCATCAGCGACCTGCGCGTGGAGGACAGCGGCACCTACATCTGCGAGGTGACCAACACCTTCGGCTCCGCAGAGGTCACGGGGACCCTCACGGTCATAGGTGAGAGCCGGCGGGGAGGAGCGGTGGGTCCTACTGCCTTCTGACACGCAAAGCCTTGATCAATATACAGCTTCAGGGGTTTATACAGCTGTATAAACAACAGCCTCGTATTTTGGCACAGTGTTTGGCTCGCTGGAAGCCACTGTCTTGCACGTGTCCGACGTGTTGGGTGCTTCTGTGCTTTGCTTTGTTGATTTACATAAAATTCATGTCGATTTACATAAAATAAGCTCTAGCCAAACAGTAAATACCATCTGGGCAGGCCAAGTATTTATCACGTGCTGTTTTCCTGGGGGTTCCTCCTGTCACCAGGATCCTGGCAGCACCAGAGCCACTGTGCCTGCCCTACCTGGAGCAGCACTGCTGAGCACGGTGCCAGGCAGGCACCGTCAGCCTGCTGGGAGGCAGCCTGGTGTATCCCTGCCACATGGACCACATCTTCCTCCAGCCATCCTGCCACCTCCCCGCAGTACCCCCTGGGGGCCTGGGGCTGACGTTAAAAGCAGGGGCTGTCAGCAGCGGGGACGGTGGCAGGGCCACCTGCCTTATTGTGCGGTGACATTTAACGCACAGCCGCGCTGGCCCTCCTGGGGCAGGAGGGGCGGAGAGAGCACAGCGGGGACGAGCTGCCTCCCGCTGCCCTGCCCGGCCCCGCCAACGCCTCTCCCCTCTCTCACAGACCCTCTGCGTGTGACCCTCACACCAAAGAAGCTCAAAACAGGCATCGGCAGCACGGTCATCCTCTCTTGTGCCCTCAGCGGGTCCCCCGAGTACGTCATCCGCTGGTACCGCAACACGGACCTGGTGGCGGTGGATGACTACATCTCCATCCGGGGCATCAGCAACGAGACCCTGCTCATCACGGCCGCCCAGAAGAGCCACTCCGGGGCATACCAGTGCTTCGCCACCCGCAAGTCCCAAACGGCACAGGATTTCTCCATCATCACGCTGGAGGGTGAGCTGGCTTCCCGGGCTGGGGGCTTCTTCCTCTGCCCCTCTCTGAGGGGATGCTTTGTGCATGGCTGGAGGGCAGGGAGACCCGCTGGGGTGGGGGTCCTGAGGCTGCTGCCAGCCTGTTCCTGGTTCTATGTGTTGTGTGCAGGGGCACAGCATGGCTGGGATGGAGAAGGAGCAAAATAAATGTTGACTTGCCAATCCCAACCCCTCCAGACAGCCCTCCCTGATCCAGCCCACCGAGTGTTTGGAAAAGGGATGGGCTCTGCTGAGGGAGGTGTCCCTTCAAGCTGGCATCTGTATCAGGCACCGTGTCTCCTCGCCCCTGTCTGCCACAGGGACACCAGTACAGCCATGTGTGTGTCAGCAGCTGGCCTCCTGTCCCAGCCGATCCTGGGGTGGGAGCTCAGCGCCATCCCGCTGGCGGGTGACTGCTGCTGCCTGTGGCTGCCGCTCCCTGACCCCCGTCCCGCTGGGTGTCCCCCAGATGGGACCCCCCGCATCGTCTCCTCCTTCAGCGAGAAGGTGGTCAACCCCGGGGAGCAGTTCTCCCTGATGTGTGCCGCCAAGGGGGCCCCGCCGCCGACCGTCACCTGGGCGCTGGACGACGAGCCCATCCCGCGGGACAGCGGGCACCGCTCCAACCAGTACACCATGTCTGACGGCACCACCGTGAGCCACATGAACGTCACCAGCCCGCAGATCAAGGACGGCGGCGTGTACCGGTGCACCGCGCGGAACTCGGTGGGCAGCGCCGAATACCAAGCGCGAATAAACGTAAGAGGTGCCTGTCTACTTTTAAATATCAGAATAGGACTTTTACGGGGCTGGTTTTTTGGTTTTGGTTCTGTTCCCCGGCTGATCGCTCCTCCTCACCTCTCCCTCTTTTTCCCGGCCTCATGGGTCTCTCTGGCTACCCCAGCCTCATTCCCTGAGCCCTGTACCGCTCCTCACACACCTGCAGGGTTGAGCTTCTCTAGTGCTAAAAGTAGGGACCTTAACAAAGTGGCAAACAACTCCAGAGGCTTGGAGGACTGGAGCTTGGCTTTGCAGGAGTCAAACTGTCCACACTGGGGTCCACTCTCACCCTGCCAAGCCCTGCCTTGGGGTCTGCACCCCCTGAAGGACCCCACACATGGAGAAGGAGGTGGCAGGCCCAGAAGTGTCCCAGCTGCCCCCCTTCCCTAAAAGACCCCCACTCCTTGGCAGCCACCGTGCCCGGCGGCACCAGGATCTCCGTGAAAAACGATGATGAGGCAGCACGTGAAATCGTGGAAAATGAGCTTTGATTTGTCACGTCTGTATTTTCTTTGTCTGCTAAAAGCCATGGCCGCGTTAATCACCGTGTTATTACGGCTGCAACGCGTTGCTCGGTGTGTTCTGGGGAGCACTCTCAGGCACGGGGTATGATGTAAGCCCCTGCCCATTAATAATCCCCAATTAAAGCTCCCAGGCTTACAGGTGGGAGCAAGACAAGATAAGGGAGCGTTTATTTGTCTGCTGAGAATGAGGGTTGAAGGGCTGTGTTTGTCTGTGTCTCAGGTTTGAAATGGATCTAGTGGCTTTTTGGCTGGGATCCCAGGAGTCGGAATTTTGCTGCCGTTTACTGCTGAATTTGGAGGAAGTTCATCCCTCAGCCAGGAGAAGCCAGAGCAGCGTTTTCAATGAGGATGTTCCCTTGTCTCCCTTTTCCCCCCTCTCTCAGCTCTTGATGGGCTGTCACTAGATAAGATTTGGGTTTCTTTTTCAGTGGCATAGAACACGTCCCTCAGACAGGCCCAAGACATGGTTAGAGAGCGAGATGCTAATTCCCTTCTTCCTGCTCCTTTTCTTAATGTGTCCTAGAATGAGAAACACCGTCCATCAGCTGATCCTAAGTGCCTGTTAAGCTGTTATCCTGCTACACCCTCACATGAGGAGTCAAGACAGGGTTAATCTTTAGATTACTTTGCTATTTTATGCAGCGGCTGGGAGAACAATGTAATTATTGATGCATGAAACCTCTCGTTTAAAGGCTCACCTGCAGCATTCTCCCCATCCTCAGGCAGCTCCAAAGCCAGACAGAAACTGGTGACTGTCTGGCTTTTCAGTGACACATGGGTTGGCAGTGGGGGGTGCAGAAAGGTGGGGTTCAAGGAGATGAAGTGTTTTTGCCAGTGGAAGTCAGGTTCCCATAGCAGCTCTTGCCAAGGATGCTTGCCACAATGCAGGCACCTTCCTCCTGGGAGAGGCAGAGAGAGGCTGTGATGGTGGGGGAGCTCTCCCCATCTCTCCCATATCTCTTGTGCTGCCAGAGGAGCCAGGTGGGGGCATCCTGGGCAGCCACAGTGCCCAGTGCAGAAACACAGACACCATCTGACCTTCTACAATGCGCAGCAGTGATGTGTGTGGGCTCAGCTCCCCCTGCTCTGGGGTGGGATTTGTTGTTTGCAGTGTGGCGGTGTCCCAGGAGCACAGCCCTGTTGGTTGGTGAGGGACAGTAGCTGAAGCTAGAGGTCACAGCCGAGAGCAGCTTTCCCCACATGAGCTGAGAGGAGCCCGTGCCGCCTCCTCACCCAAACCAGGCTGGCTCCTGGCTGTCCTGGTCAACTCCTCTGCCTGTCAAGCTCTCTCTGGAATAGCAGCAGATCTGCATGCAAGCAAGTGGCCCTTCGGAATTAACCTAGCCTGCCTCTTCCTTCCTCCCAAATATGTAGGACCCCCGAGCATCCGCGCCATGAAGAACATTACAGCGGTCGCGGGTAGGGACACTTTCATCAACTGCAGGGTCATCGGGTACCCCTATTACTCCATCAAGTGGTACAAGGACTCTCTGCTGCTGCCCGACAACCACCGCCAAGTGGTCTTTGAGAACGGCACCCTGAAGCTGATGGATGTCCAGAAAGGCATGGATGAAGGGGAGTACCTGTGCAGCGTGCTGATCCAGCCCCAGCTCTCCATCAGCCAGAGCGTCCACGTCACTGTCAAAGGTGAGAGGGTGGGGACCCTTCCCCTGCATGGCAGGGACTGCTCATCCAGGTGGCTTTTGGGATCTTCCTGCAGTGGGATGGAGGCAGAGGAGAACCACATGAGGAGCAGCATGGCCAGGAGGTGGCTGTGCTCTGGATCACCAGGCATGGGAGCTCAGCCCTCGGGAGCTGGCTTGGCTACCTGGTCCTGCCTGCCGCCAGCAGCTGCCCCGAGCCATGCTGTATCCATTTCCCCTTACAAGTGGTGGAGCAAGGATTTATGGTGTAAACATAACGTATTAAAACATCTAACCTTTGCTTGGATCACCTTCACCGATGTTTTTCTCTGTGTGCTAGCTTTTAAAAAAATAATACTCTCGGTCTTCCGAGCGCACAGAACATCTTAAAAGCTTCTCCAGGCCATCAATTATTCAGCCCCATTGAGGGAGCTATCAGTCCTAATGAATTGAGCCGGATGCATTCCCTCCCAGTGGCTGGCTGAGATTGCGCTGGGAGCCCGCGCTGCTCCCGGATCTCCCGTCCTCAGGAGTTGCGGGGTCGCCCCCGCCCGTCGCCAGCTCGGTGTTTGCAGTAAATCATTCAGACAAACACGGCGGCGCTGGGGACGGAGCCGGCCAATTGTCATCCTGCCTCTCACCCAGCCGGGGATTCGTGCACTGGATTTACTCTGATCCCACTCCCTCCCCTCCCAGCCACCATTTTCTTATTAGGAATCAGGTTAGCGAGAGAGTGCATCAAGCTGATTAGAGATGCTACCACTTGATTAGCTAATGCTCTTCTCCAAGGCTTCCAAAGGGGAGAGGAGGCTGTGGGTCATCTCTCTAAGGGCAGTGCGGGGAGCTCTTATTGCCCCTGGGGTCTGCAGGGCTTGGCCAGCCCTGCTTTGCTCACCTCACATCAATCCCTGTCCATGTGGAGCCCCAGGGCTTGGAAAGAGGCCAGAGATGTTGATCCTGTCTTGGGACAGCTGGGACAGGCAGGGCTGATGTGGGGAGATCATCTCAGGGTGTTTGTGAGCAGTTAAATAATGGGATTCGCTGGGAGGTGCCCTCAGAGGGTGCAGGATGCTGAAGTTCAGCTGAGGATTTGTGTGTCCTGGGAAGCTACTGAACCCTGCCCAGTGTGGATTTACTGCCTCGATTAGAGACCAGTGACGGGCTGAGGAAGGTGAGCAGGCTGGAGCAT
Organism: Brachypodius melanocephalos; assembly: GCA_013398615.1. NCBI lineage: Eukaryota > Metazoa > Chordata > Aves > Passeriformes > Pycnonotidae > Brachypodius > Brachypodius melanocephalos. The sequence goes on along the minus strand of VZSR01000243.1, from coordinate 174,754 downwards.
GGTGCACCACAGGCCAGATATCTTCATTCCCCTGCTGGAGATTTACACCCAGCCCCCCTGGCTGAATTCCTCATTTCCTTTGACCCCTGGATAAAAGGCCTGTGGAAAAGAATAGCAAAGGCCCTAGAAGAGAGTCAGAGAGTGAATAAACATAACTGTGTAGCACAAGGAGCAGGGGGTGGCGTGGAGCACCATAAAGCTTTTACAGCCCCAAGTGCCTGGTGACCACATGAAATGCCACCAGTGAGTTACGTGGTCCTTCCAATCACACAGCAGTAAAAGCTTTACAATTCCCTCTGGCACCACTCCCCCCAGGAACAGGGATGTGCAGGCAGCCCCAGCCCTGTTCATGAGGCATCATCCCCATCTCGTGCTGAGGGAAACTCCTGCCCAGGTGTAGCTGCTGCTGCTTAGCCAGGGAACCCCAGGATCCCAGTTTCAAACCTCCCTGCTCTGTTGGGCTTTGCTGATTGGGGATGCTGCTGGGGCCTCTTCCCTGCACTTCCCCAGCAGCACAATCCAAAATCCAGCCTCCTCCAAGGTGCCCTGAGAGCTCCTTATTCCTGCAGACATCTTTGAAGGTTTTAATTAATCCCATGTGGGTTGGTGCTGTCCTGGGACTCCCACACAGCTCTGCTCGGGTGGCTGCAGCATTTTGGGGAGCATGGGGCTGACTCAGTGCCAGGGCACTGTGGGGTGATCCTTCACCCCGTGGGAAGGCAGAGGCTGCTCACAGGGTCACCGCTGGATTGGACCTGCTGGGCTGGGCTCTGCTGTGGCACCGTGGGCAGGGTGCTCCAGGCTGCGGCCATGGGAGGGCCTGGAAGCTCTGGAGAAAGGAGAATCGCGGTGGGAAACGATCTGGGAAGGAAAGGGGAGTAGTGAGCTCTGTCTGTGTGAAGCTGGAGCAGGGAGAGCTCGTCTGTCGGCCAGAGGGGCGTGTTTAGAGAGGCGCGGGTCCACAAGCCCATCCCCGCTCTGCAATAGACTGCAGTGCATTCCCAATTAATTATTCATTAATTATGGAAAACAGGCAGCACTGGCTCCATGGCTCTGGCAGCTCGAGCCACGCTGCTGTTGCCGGCAGAGGGACGGGCCAGCCCTGCCTGTGCCCCGTGGCAGTGGCTCCCACCTGGGGGACAGTGACAGCCTCTGCTGGCCGTGCTCTGAATGAGGCAGCAGTGCCGAGACCCGAGCGATGGGATGGGCACAGGGTGGAGATGGGAGCCCAGGGAAGTGTGTGAGGGTACAGGGAACTGCACCCGTGCCTGCATGAGAGGGCAGCTCCCTTCTGCCAGAGGGACAATTGGCAGGCTGCTAATTTAATTATGGAGACTGCAGAACGAGGATCTCATCTACCAGGTGCTGAGCCTTGTTAAGCTAATTGTCTCCCTCTCTCCGCTTTCTTCCCCCTCCCACATTGCCAGAGATGCTGCAGTTGCCTAATTAAGTTATCAGAAAGATAATGGCTGGTTCTGAATCCAGCACCTTTAAGAAAAGCATCCATCTAATAATGGCTTTTCTGTGAGTAGATAAATGCTGAGGTGGAATTTCGGGTGGCACGTGCTGGGGGTGGCCAGGGCTTTTCCCAGTGCAGGGTCAGCGTTTCTCCATCCCACTCTCAGCAGGGTGGCCCTGCCAGGTGGGAGAAGTCTTCCTGCTGTTCTCTGCTTGATGGCACCTCCTGCTGTCCCCTGGCCTTGTTCCTGGTGGAATCAAAAGCCTGTCTTAGCTTCTCCTCCTGGGACAGCATCCTCCCCAAGCCCCACTGCAGCCCATCCCCACTGAAGGAAGGCTTTCCTGGGATGGGCTCTGCAGCATTCTCTGCCTCTCCCCTCGACAGTCCCTCCTCTGATCCAGCCCTTCGAGTTCCCACCAGCCTCCATCGGGCAGCTCCTCTACATCCCCTGCGTGGTCTCCTCCGGGGACATGCCCATCCACATCACCTGGAGGAAGGACGGGCACGTCATCCTCTCTGGCTCTGGGGTCACCATCGAGAGCAAGGAGTTCATGAGCTCCCTGCAGATCTCCAGCGTTTCCCTCAAGCACAACGGGAACTACACCTGCATCGCCAGCAACGACGCTGCCACCGTCAGCCGGGAGCGGCAGCTCATCGTGCGGGGTGAGCCTGGGGGCGACCCTGCATCCCCCCAGTCCTGCTGGGAGAGAGAGGGAGGGCAGCACAGCAGGGAGGAGAGGGAATCTGGGAGGGTGAGGAGCAAGGCTGAGCCACGCCTGTGCCCACAGGCAGTGGGGAGCTGTAGGGATCTGATGGGGATTTTCCTGCAGTGACCGTCCTTTCTCCCAAACTCCTCAGTACCTCCTCGTTTTGTGGTCCAACCCAACAACCAAGATGGCATTTATGGAAAAGCCGGGGTGCTGAACTGCTCCGTTGATGGGTATCCTCCTCCGAAAGTCATGTGGAAGCACGCTAAAGGTAGGGGTGGGTCACAGCAGTGTGTGGGGATGTCAGTGCAGACTGGGGAGAGTCCCTTGGGCATGGCCACCCCAGCTCTGAGCCTCAGGAGAGCAGCTCTGCCTCAGCTGAACTCTGTGTCTCTGTGTACCCTCCTAGGAAGTGGCAACCCCCAGCAGTACCACCCCATCCCCCTGACGGGCCGCATCCAGATCCTGCCCAACAGCTCCCTGCTCATCCGCCACGTGCTGGAGGAAGACATCGGCTACTACCTCTGCCAGGCCAGCAATGGCGTGGGCACAGACATCAGCAAGTCCATGTTCCTCACTGTCAAGAGTGAGTACCCAGGGCTGTGTCACAGGGCATCGTCATGGGGACAGGGACCTGCTGCTGGCATGGCCACAGCAATGACCCAGGGAGCAGGGGTGGGCACGGTGAGGGTGGCTGTGGGACGTGGGGGCACCAGCAGAGCCTGGTCTGGTGCAGCTTCCCTCTCTGTTCTGAGGGTTCCAGGCACGCCAGGCGTGCTCCAGCCTCGGCTCTGCGCATCCCCACGATCAATGCGGGGCACGGGAGGGCATTGATTCCTCCCCTCCAGGGACCCGCTTCCCTTTTGCTATTAAACACACTTTGTCTTTAATAAAACCAGGCAATCAATCTACATCATCCAGGAGGAAAGGAAATAGCTGGGCTGCTTTGACAGGGATGGGCTGGGAAGTGTTGTTAGACACCGTGTTTGAGCTGTGTGTGTTATTGGATTGCTCTCCCGTTGCTATCAGCAGAATGTATAATTGCCAGCTCTGTGTTAGTTATTGGCCTCGTTGCTGCTGGGAGCATTCAAACCTCTAAAAGGAGGTGGTGGAGGGGCTCCAGAGCCATCCCCTTCACTCCTGGTGTCTCCAGGAGGGGCTGGGGTCAGGGATAAACTTTGCCTTGGCCATGCTGGGAATGAGGCAGTGAGCATGCTGTTCCAGAGGGGATGGAGGCTGCTGGTGAAGCTGTGGGATCCACCACCCCCTGGTTGTCCACCCAGGTTGCTGTGGACAGAGGGGACATGCAGCCTTCTCTGGTCACCACCCTGCCCTGGCCTCCCCTCCCCAGCCTGGTCCTTTCTTCCTTGACACCAGCAGCTGTTTCTCTCAGGGGCTTCTCCCCTCCCCACCCAGCCCCTGCCTTCCCAGGTTCCTGTTCCCCTCCCTGTCAGCTGTTTAATTTATCCCTCCAGCTGATGAATCAAACCCAGAGACTTCAAACAAGGCACTTCAATGAGGTGCAGGTACAAAGTCGAGGCGATTAATCCCGAGTGAGCGTGCCAAGTCTGGGAGCCCGAACCGGTGCCGTGTCCCTGCTATCTCCTGTAATTGCATCCCAGGACAGGTTGCTTGCTGACTTGAATAGCACATAACCTTATTATGCGAGTGCTTTTGCATCTCCCGGAGCCCTCGCTGCCTTTGAAAAGGTTTGGATGAATAGGTAGACGAAGCGCCACAGCCAATTAAGCATTAGATGGGCTCTTTGTTTTGTTTCATTTTGGGGGTTTTTGTTTGTTTAGTGAAATGTCAGCCCAATTAAAGGGAGATCAGCACTGGCTTTCCCTGAAAGTCAGGCCACTGCGGACTGAGTTAAATGAGAGTTAATCAGAGCCCAAACAAAGCGTGCTGGCGGCCAGGCAGGGGAGAGGGCAGTGTCACAGCCGGCTGGTGTCACACATCCCCTGCCCTGATACCACAGCAGGGGGCTCAGGGGTGAGCTGGGACAGCCAGGTAACACACCCTGGACAGTGTGTGCCTGAGTTCCATGGACTTGGCAGAGCCAGGAGCAGCTGGATGCTGCTTTTGTGAGGGGGTGAGGGGTGAGGAAAGCCACCAGATTTGCATGGGGTGGGGTTGAGGATTTCCTGTCCCTGTGTGCCATGACCCCTGAGCTTGCGCAGCCTGGCAGCCTGTCTTTCCTGCTGAAGGAGCTCACCAGGGTGCAGCTTGGAGTGAAAGGTGGGGAGTGCTGGAATATCTGAGCTTGTGCCCGAGGGGACAGCGGGCTGGGCTGGGCGCAGGTGAGGGCCCAGCAGCGTGTGATAAATGCCATTTAGCACATGGCTGCACACCTGCCCGGGTGTCAGGAGCGTGTGGGACGGGGACAGTCACATCCCCCGAGGGTCCTGCCGGCTGTGCCGGAGCGGCAGCACCCTGGGCACTGGGGAGGGGGCACCTCTGCTTGCTTTGTGCCAGCACGTTGATGCCAGGGGTCCAGCTAGGGGACAGGGAGAGGGGTCTCTGCCTGCGGTCGTGGCACAGCCCTCTCTGGAAGTTCGCTGCCACACAGCACGAGCATAACTGATTGCTTCCATGCAATTTGAATTAATCTCATGCTTCAGGTGAAACTCAGCTAATCAGTGTAGAAAGGAAGCTGAGACGGGTGCAATCAAATTAACATCACAGAGCCAGCTCCAAACAAGAAAGAGGGGGGCGAGGGAGGCAGGCACAGCCCTTGTCACCCTTGTCACTGTTCTCATTCAGTTGTCACCAGCGCTCTGCGAAGCGGCTCTGCCCCAGCCGGGTGTGGGACGGCACCGTGCTGGTGGCTGTCGGCTCCCTTTGTTCCCAAGCTTATCTCTGCCCAGCCAGCTGGACCAGCCCCTGGTTGTGGCCTTGTTAACAAGGCTGTGGGCACGGGGAGGGGCTGGGTGGGTGGGCTGGGCCCTGGTGGGCACAGAATGGGGGCACAGGAGGGGCTGGAGGGGTGCTCTCCTCGAACGAAGCCCGTCTGCCCAGAGTGCTGCGTGAGCTGTGGCTGATGCCACATTATTGATGTCCCTGCAACCAGGAAGAGATCACAGACTGGTCAGGGGCAGCTCTCAGCCACCTTTGGAGGTTCCTGCAGCCAGTCCCAGGCCATGTGGTCCCTCTGCAAGCTGCAGAGCAGCTCCAGGGCGGGCGTTTGGCACCAATGCCCCAATCTGTGCTATCCTCACAGCTGCTTGGTGTTTTCTTGGGGTTTGTTGTGCTCTTTTCCTGCTCTGGACTACGTGCAGCTCCCTTGGGACCCTGGCAATTGAGAGAAGTTGATATGTTTACATCCAAGGAGCTGCTTTTAATCAAACATCAATAAGTGCATTTCAGTGAAGCAGAGCCTGAAACAGAGCTCCTCTCCCGGGGCCTCTGCTCTCTGGGAAGGGGCTGGTGTAGCCAAGGCTGCTGCAGCCCTGAGGGGCTGTCCTGCCCCTTCAGCCACACAGCCACACACCCTCTGCTGCTGCACTATCCTCCAGCCTGGGCTGAATGAGGGCTGAGTGTAGGGACCACATCCCCAGTGTCCCTGTCTGCAAAACTGCAGGGTGGCCCCTCGATGGTTTTCCATGGCAGGAATAGAGGACAGTGGGCAGGAGCCTGGCAAGGCTTCCCATCATGCCAGGACTGGGTGCTGAGCCCTTCATGCAGCTGTGTGTGCCCTTGTGCTGTGCTATGCAGTCAGCCCTGCTTTGGGGCAGGTGCAAGAGCCCCCAGCTCCCTGTTCCCATGCTCTGTCCTCACCCTGATGGGACATGGGATGCTGGGGCTGGGACAGTCCCTCCCAGGCCTGCCTCTGTCCCAGTGTGTCCCTGACCTGGGGCTGAGGCAGGCAGGGGTGTCAGAGCAGGGGCAGGCAGCTGGGGATGGGGCAGAGCAGAGTCAGGAGAAGCCTTGGGTTGCTTCTTGTAACCCTTGTGCCCCAGGCTGCACTGCCATGACATCCCTGCTCTTTGCCATCTCTTGCCAGCTCAGAGGTGTCGTGTTCCCCTCGGAGCAGGATTATCACACGGGCACCAGACTGGGCAGTGCGCTGTCCTGCACCCCACAAACTCCAGCAGCTCAGGAGGAAAGGTTTCCTTCGCTGTTAATTGAATTACATTGCCACAGAAAGCCGAGGAGTCGTAGCTCATTAGAGCCTCTTGTGTCCCATTAGAACAGTGTGTGTTGCCTTTGCGGATTGTCATTATCATACATTACTGCAGGACTCAGCACTGCTGTTTGTTTATGCATTACATTTTTTTCTGCTTACCCAGCCTGCCCTCGGTCCCCCAGCCTGTTCCTTCTGTGTGGTGCCAGCCACTGCATGGCACTGGGGTGGCACAAAGGGCTTGGCTCTTGGAACAGGGAAGAGCCAGGCCAGGGATCAGTGCAGCATCCTCACAGCACGGATCAGCCATCCCCATCTGTGCTGCACCCACTGCTCCAGCACCTCTGGGTTCTGCACCCCAGCCAGGTGCTGACCACAGCACAGGGTGTCCCCACTGGCCCCGTTTGCATATTGGGGTGGCTATGAAAAAAAAAATCATCTCTGGCATCTGCAATGCAAAGGCGGCCTTGCTGATGGGAAATCACACTCTGTATTCTGCCCAGGTTTATACGAGTGAATTATGCAAATCCGTGATGGAAAACATTCTTCCTCTCATCCTCGGGAGTGTAAAACCTTAGTCAATAATTCATACCCGCACGTCTCAGACTGGAGGCTTTCTCTTCATTATAGTGTGCACTTGGTTATTTGTCTTTCACGTTTTATTGTCTACCCCGGTGTAATGCTATGCATTATAAAATTTATCTGCTTCATTATTTTATGATCCTGAGCTGTATAATGCAGCGAGACGGTTCCGCTCCGGGCTGCTCGGTGAGAGCCGCATGCGCCGTGTCCTCGGTGGGGCCGTGGGCTCTG
>VZSR01000243.1:154313-167549 GCA_013398615.1 Brachypodius melanocephalos | reverse complement strand
AGGGGTGGAGTGTTAGGAGTGCCATGGGAGGGATTTCAGCTCCAGTGAGTGGCAGTGTGGTGGGAGCAGGCAGTGATGGCAGGGGACACTGCTGGGGGTAGCTCAGTCTGAATTGGCTCCTCTCCCTGGGATATTGGCAGCTCAAACCAGCCGACCGCGGAGACTCCGTCTTCTTCTCCTGTCACGCCATCAACTCCTACGGTGAGGACAGAGGCTTGATCCAGCTCACTGTCCAAGGTACTCCATCCCCCCTGCGTGAGCCCTGCGGTGCAAACCCTTGCTGAGAGAGTCCCCCTGCTCCTGGGGGCCTTCTCTGCCTGCGTCCCTAACCTCCCTGTGTGTCCCCAAGAGCCCCCTGACCCGCCGGAGCTGGAGATCCGTGAGGTGAAAGCCCGGAGCATGAATTTGAGATGGACACAGCGCTTTGATGGCAACAGCATCATCACCGGCTTCGATATCGAGTACAAGAACAAGTCAGGTGGGTGGCAATGATGTCCCCTCCCCATGCCACAGTGGGGCTGGGGGCTGGCCTGCACAGGCAGGTGTGGGATTGCCCCACTGGTGCCTCCAAGGGAATATTCTGCATCCTGGTTCCTTTGATGAAGAAAGGAGAGAGCGGCATTAATGAAATATGGTAATTTCCGTTGGATGGGAGCATTTGAAAGGGAATATTAAAAGAGACAATATTTGCAAAAAGTTGAACCCCAACGCACAACAGCGAGAGAGAGAAGCAGAATCTCTCCAGCGGTGCAAAAGCTGGAGGTTCCTGGGGACCTCACCTACCTGAGCACTGCACACCCTAGACGGGATTCAGGCTCTGACCCTTCTGTCTCACTCCGCTGCTCTTCCAGATTCCTGGGATTTTAAGCAGTCTACACGCAACATCTCCCCAACCATCAACCAGGCCAACATCGTGGACCTGCACCCCGCCTCAGTGTACAGCATCCGCATGTACTCCTTCAACAAGATCGGGCGCAGCGAGCCCAGCAAGGAGCTCACCATCAGCACCGAGGAAGCAGGTGCTGCTCTGGGCTCCTGGCATGGGTGGTGGGCAAGGAGAGCACAGGGGCTGCAGCCTGGGGGAAGCTGGCTGAGGTGCAGCTCTCCTAAGGCCAGAGGTTTTCCTGGTGGGCAGCTCCTGAGCTTTCTCAATGTGCTCTTTTGTGTTTGTCTCTCGGCAGCTCCTGATGGCCCTCCGATGGATGTCACCTTGCAGCCCATCACCTCCCAGAGCATCCAGGTCACATGGAAGGTGAGTGAGGCTGGGAAGGTGTGCAGGCTTTTTTTGGCTATGAGGCCTTGGCCAAATGCTGTCCCAGCTTGTCCTGAGACCCAGCAATTCATCAATGTTACAAGAATCAGGAAAAATTCCCCAGAAAAAAAAGGAAAACCTGGAGGCTGGGTAAGCAGCTCACCTTATTTGTCAGGGCTCTTATCAATCATGTTTTACAACAAGCTCATTATCTCATAGGGTGTCCGTGGGGGACCATGGGGCAGAGAGGATAAATATGTAAAAACTGAAGTGCTGGCTTGCAAAGCGTTTGAGCAGAGATCAATAAAACTTAGAATCGGATTTATTTTTCCAAAGCTGCCTAATGAAAAATAAAATTGATTATAAAGTTAGGACTTGGGAATGAACTGCTAAGTCAATAAATTTAGGGTTCCAGCTTCTCCCCCTCCTCCCCTTAAGCACTGAAAAACAAATTAATGAAAAGTAAGATTCACTTGAAAGATAAGTCACTTCGTTTTAGGAGTCTTTCAGCAAGATGGATCGCCCTGGCATTGTAACATAAATTTGCAATCAACCCTATTGATTTCTTAATGCTTCAGAGAAATATTGTTAAGATTGATCTCAATCTGGCCTCTCAGGCTACCAGACTTGGGATTGCTCTTGCTCCAGCTGGGGACTGGTGCTACCCAGGCAGCACTTTCCTCTCTGGTGGCTCTGAGGAACCTCTGGACCTTTTTTATCACTGTTTTGCCACTCAGTGAAAAGTGGGGAGGGAAAACAACTTGAAAGCCTTGAGAAAAGCCTCTGGGGAGAGGTGGTTGGGGCACGGAGCCCTGTGAGCCTCCATCCCTGTGACACCACTCCATCCTGCCCTCCTTGTCCCCCAGGCCCCAAAGAAGGAGCTGCAGAACGGGGTGATCCGTGGCTACCAGATTGGCTACCGGGAGAACAGCCCGGGCAGCAACGGGCAGTACAGCATCGTGGAGATGAAGGCCACAGGGGACAGCGAGGTCTACACGCTGGACAACCTCAAGAAATTTGCGCAGTACGGGGTGGTGGTGCAGGCGTTCAACCGTGCGGGCACGGGGCCCTCGTCCAGCGAGATCAATGCCACCACGCTGGAGGATGGTGAGGATGGCCCAGTGACCAAACCAGGGCCAGGTCCCACCTGGGGGTCCCTCAGTTGATCCCCATCCCATCCCTGGGGTGGTGGCTGTGTGTGCCCTCACTCTCCCTGGGAAGGTACTGGGAGCACAGGGGTATCGGGACACCCGTGGCACTGAGTTTGTGGCACAGCTAAAGGGTGCGAGGTGGATTTCGGCACTGCTGAAGCACCAGGCATGTTTCCATCTGGGACACGGTCGCTGATGGCCTCAGTCATTTTAAAAACAACGAGGAAAAAGTTTTGCAGTGCGTTTGCTCAGCAGTTTTTCATACTTAATTAAGGCTCTCGTTAGCCTGTCAAACCGCGATCGTTTCCTGGCTGCATTAGCACTCCTCCCGGGGTATTCAAGGGCCCCTGTTTTAGCAATAGTGTCTTTTCCATAATTATATTACCTTCATTTTGTTCAAACGGACTATCTGTATTAGTTTATTATACTCTGTCCCTAATTACATGGTGCTTATATTTTTGCACCTAAGTAATATGAAACAATAATCATTTTCAAAGAGGATCGTTACGGTGATGTATTATCATTTAAATGCTCATAAAAATTAGAGTTACCTCTTGCGGGGCAATGGGATCTAATTGCCTCGCATCCAGCCAGCTCTCCCACTCTCCCCTCGCTGGGAAGCATCCTCCCTGTCACCACAGCACAGGGTTCACACCCACCTCAATGGCCCAGGAGAAGGAAAACTGCATGTTGGAGGCAGAGCCCTGCCAGGCAGGACTGGCTGAGCGCTTCCAGCGGCACAGCGGGGTCCGTGTGGGTGCAGTCAGGGTGGCTGTGTGGGACACAGCTCCTTCAGCCTGGCATCTCTGTCTTCCTGCTGATTGTCCTCCTCATCCCTCCCCTCCCCAGTTCCCAGCCAGCCCCCCGAGAACGTGCGAGCCATCTCCATCACCTCGGATGTGGCGGTGATCTCCTGGTCGGAGCCCCCGCGCAGCACCCTCAACGGGGTGCTCAAGGGCTACAGGGTCATCTTCTGGTCCCTCTACATGGACGGAGGTGAGCGCCTGTGGGGAGCAGGTGACACGTGGGACACGGGGGGCTCAGGGGCTGACGCGCCCTGTCTCCTGCAGAGTGGGGCGAGATGCAGAACATCACGACCACGCGGGAGCGAGTGGAGCTGCGGGGCATGGAGAAATTCACCAACTACAGCGTGCAGGTGCTGGCCTACACCCAGGCGGGTGACGGCGTCCGCAGCAGCGTGCTCTACATCCAGACCAAGGAGGACAGTAAGTGACTCTGCCACCCGCTGGTGTCGGAGGGCTGGAGCAGCTGCCGGGGCACGGGGGAAACCCCCCGTGTGCAGCCATGGGCAGGGCATTTCCCTTTCCCTCTTTTTCCTTTTCCTTAAGTGCGGATATTTAAATATTTACACTCCGCCTGCCCTACTTTAATGCCATTAGCTCGCTAGCAGAGCATCCCTGGACCTGTGTCCTAGGAAGCGCCAGATGCTGGAGGGAGGCGCAGCTGGGCAGGGTACGGCTGACAGATTAAGGAGATGGCCATTAAAAGCCAATCATGATTTCTAAAGCAGAGCTTGGGCTGCAATTAACCCTCCTGCCTCTGGCTCACATGGGGGCCAGAGCCACCCGTGGAGAGGTGTCCTGCAGGCAGACCTGTCCCTGCCTGTGTGTGACACCATCACTGCAGCTGCTTCCCAGGGTGTGCCTGGAATGCCAGCCCCACAGCAGGATGCTGTCACATCTCCCAGCTGGGCAGAGACCTTGGAGCCTTCCTGGAACCAGCTCTGCCATGCTCTCCCTCCTCAGTTCCAGGTCCCCCAGCTGGGATCAAGGCTGTGCCATCCTCTGCCAGCAGCGTGGTGGTGTCGTGGCTGCCGCCAGCCAAGCCCAACGGGATCATTCGGAAGTACACCATCTTCTGCTCCAGCCCCGGCTCGGGGCAGCCGGTACGTGATGGGAATGGGGCTGGCAATCCCCGCACTGTGCCAGGGAGCGCTGAGCTGGCCAAGCAGGAACGGCAGGGAGAGCTGGTGCCAGGCAGCAGCCGCAGCAAAGACCTCTTGGAGTGCACTGCGGAATTGTCCAAGGGCATCCATGGGCACTGTGCACCAGGGAATGGTCCCAAAGGCTCTCTGTTCCCATCCTCTGACATCTGCCCTGCCCAGGGCTTGCTCCAGAGGGGTAAACATGCCAGCAGCTGACCAAAAATTAAATAGAAATCCAACCTGGCCCCATCCCTCCTTGGTGAGGGAGAGGTTGATGGGAGGTCTGCAGACTAGTGCTTATCAAAAGCTCCTTCTCAAACTCATTTCACTATCTGAGCCTCTGGTTTCCAGGGCAACATAATCTTTTCATCAAAGCAACTGGTAAAACCGCTGGGATCCGATATTGTTTTCTTGGCATCTTGTCAAAACTGTCATTTGGGTAAAAAAAAAAAAATTATGTATACTATACAATATTCATATAGGTGTGTCTGCTTTGGGGTACATCACATCCATGTCCCCTCAAGGACACACGTGTGAACACAGTGGTACCTGCCAAGTCATGTTTAAATACACCCATCCTGTGCCACGGGGCTCATGGAGCCCCATCCCTGCCCGGTGCTGGTGCGGTGGCACAGCCGGATGTTGTGCCAGGCAGTCCTTCCCTCGGGGCGTGCTTGGGGCAGGGTGGCTTTGTGATGGGGACTGTCCCCGGTGCTTGCACAGGGCCAGCCCTGTCCGCAGGGTCACCGCAGGGCTGGGGCAGTCGCTGTGCACGATGCGGTGTCCCCACGTGTGTTTTGGGGTCCCCTTGGCCTCTCGCTGTGAGCGCAGAGGGTTCGGGCCAGCCCGGCTGGGGTTGCCTCCAGGCTGGCCCCGCTGCAGCTCGGCGGGTGCCAGGGCAGCGTCCTTTCCCGGGAACAAGGATGCCGGGATGCAGCCATCTGTTCCTCGGGCTCCAGCGCGGCTCCCTGGAGGAATCACGACACCAGCCGGCTCTCCCCGGCATTGAGGGACGCGAACGGAGCCGAGCCGCTGCTGTTCGGGATAAACCCGGAGCACCGCGGGGGGCTGGAGGGGTCTGTGCTGGGGGTGATGGGGTGAGGGTCTCACAGAAACTTCACCTTCTCTCGTGTCCCCCTCTGCAGGCTCCCAGCGAGTACGAGACCAGCCCGGACCAGCTCTTCTACCGCATCGCCCACCTGAACCGGGGGCAGCAGTACCTGCTTTGGGTGGCCGCCGTCACCTCCGCCGGCCGCGGCAACATCAGCGAGAAGGTGACCATCGAGCCTGCGGGCAAAGGTACGGGGGGCTGCCAGCCTGGGGGGACACCGGCTGCTGTGCCCTGCCCCATGGCCCGCGGGAAGCCATGGCTGGGTGACCCCAGGGCAGAGGAGGCGCAGCACTGGGGTCCCAGGTTCTCCTTATACCTCGGGGGGGTCTGTGTACGGGGCCTGCCCCCCAGGCTAACCTCCTCCTTGCCCCCCAGCCCCCGCCAAAATCATCTCCTTCGGAGGCACCGTCACCACGCCGTGGATGAAGGATGTGAGGCTGCCGTGCAACTCCGTGGGGGAGCCGGTCCCTGCCATCAAATGGACCAAGGACAGGTATGGAGGCGGCTGTCAGGCATGCTGGGGGCCGGTGCCAGCCCTGGCCGTGTCACACACACGGCTGATGTGCCCCCTGTGCCCCCGGCAGCGAGGACTCTGCCATCCCGGTGACAGTGGACGGCCACCGCCTGATCCAGGCCAACGGGACACTGGTGTTGCGCTCGGTGAAAGCCGAGGACTCCGGCTACTACACCTGCACTGCCACCAACACCTGGGGCTTCGACACCATCATCATCAACCTGCTGGTGCAAGGTGAGGGCTCCCACCTCCCTGTCTGCCCTGCTCCATCTCCACTGCCCAGCACCCGGGGTCTGTCCTGCACCAGGGGCTCCTGCTGGCCCAGGGATGTGTGTGAGGTCTCCTTGCCACTTTTGGGGGGCACAGTTTGGGGCATTCTGCATGTGCAAGATGCTCATGGGCTTTCCCTCTCTCTAGTGCCCCCGGACCAGCCCCGCCTGACTGTCTCCAAGACCTCAGCATCGTCCATCACGCTGGCCTGGATCCCTGGGGACAATGGGGGCAGCTCCATCCGAGGTAGGGCTGCTGTGAGTGATGGGGCTGGTGCCAGCAGCTCATCCCAGAACCGTGACTGGTTCCATTCTCATGGAACATGCTTTCAGGCACACTGCGCCACATTTTTGTATCTGCACCTCAGTTTTCCCCTCTCAAAAATGCTTCAGAGTAAGGCTGATGCCTCTGAGCTTTTTTTCAGGGGCTGCCAGCCCTGACTTGGGGTTTGTCAGGTGTTTTGGACAAGCTGCAGGGACTGAGGTAGCTAATGAAACGCACATCACTGGGTGCTCAGGTGGTGGTGGCCAGGGCCAGCCCCAGTGCTGCTCCATGTCTCCTGGCATTGGTGCCACTCTGAACCCACCAGTGCAGGAGTTGTCCCACATCCCTGACAGGCTGGGGGCTTTGGGAGGGCTCCAGGAACATCTCAGCTTTCCCAAGTCTCCTTTCTGCTCTGATTCATCTCATGAATTATAGGTTGAAACAGCTGCGTGCGGAGGGGGGAGCGGGGAGCGAGGAAGGAGACCTCGCTTACAATTAATTAAAAGCATGAAAGTAATTACAAGCAAATCTCCCCAGCCAGCAGCCTTTCACTCCAGCGGACTCTGTTGATAAATTTGGTTATAATTGGATTAGAAATATTAAAAACACACCGCATGTACAAAATAAATAAATAAGCAGTGGCAGACACTGGGGTAGGTGGTGTGGGGGTGTCAGAGCTGGTGTGGGCACAGCTGAGGATCTTGGAAATCACTGCCTATGGCCTTGGGAAGGTCCTGGTGTCACCATCCTCAGGGAATCCCTGGTGGTGGGAAGGTGTGAGAAGTGTCCCCACTGCTCTGCCCAGGCTGGAGCTGGGTGTTCACAGAGCTCCTTCACGTGAACCCTCTGGCACTGCCACGGTCATCCCTGGGTGGTGTTGGCACCGGGGCCATCCTGCCAGCCCTGCCTTGTGCAGCTCATTATGCACACAGCAAGGCAGGAAGCCTACTCTTCCCTGCTGTTTTTATTTGAGAATTGGCTAAATATCCTGCAAAAATAGCCAAACCTATCAGTGCACCAGGAAAGTTTGGTCAGCATGACCAGGGCAGCAGGGATGTGCTGTCCTGAGATGCCCCAATGCCCTTGAGGCTGTCCCTGTGTTCCTGTGCTCTCGTGGGAATCCCAGACCAGCTATCTCCAGGCACCTTGTTGATGGCAGTGTAACAGGTTTGCTCATCTAGGACACAGTGTGCTTCCTAATACTCTTCATCACGGGAGAGGAGGCGGTGTGCAATGACAGAAGCAACTTCCCTGCAGCCTCCCGAGGGAGCTGCTTAATTCTGGCTTTCCCTTTATAGCCTCGCCCCAGTCAATCACAGCGTGCACTCCCATGTGGAAATGAGCATCCTGGGGATGCTGGGGGCAGGCGAGGTGTGACCACGGGTGCTGGCAGAGCTCTCAGGAGGTTCTGGGTGTGCCCACGCTCCTGCCTGGCTCTGTGTGGTGGGCAGAGCAGGCACTTTCCATCATTGCTTGTGAGCACAGAGTGGTGCAGGAATTGGTGTGTGATAAGTGCCCTGGCACTGCAGGGCAGTGCTGGATTTGGGCACAGGCTTTGTGCCAGCCGTAGACCCTTCCCCTCACCCCTGTGCCCAGAGGTGACCCCCTCCTTGCTCCCACAGGCTTCGTGCTCCAGTACTCGGTGGACAACAGTGAGGAGTGGAAGGATGTGTTCATCAGCTCCTCGGAGCGCTCCTTCAAGCTGGAGAGCCTCAAGTGTGGCACCTGGTACAAGGTGAAGCTGGCGGCCAAGAACAGCGTCGGCGCCGGCCGCATCAGCGAGATCATCGAGGCCAAGACCCACGGCAGAGGTGAGCCTGGCCTATGGTGCCCCTGCCCCACCGGAGGACACGGGGGTCCCCTCCCCACCCTCCTGACACCTCCTCTCCCACAGAGCCCTCCTTCAGCAAGGACCAGCACCTCTTCACCCACATCAACTCCACGCACGCCAGGCTGAACCTGCAGGGCTGGAGCAGCGGGGGCTGCCCCATCACGGCCATCGTGCTGGAGTACCGGCCCAAGGGAAACTGGGTGTGGCAGAGCCTGCGCACCAACAGCTCCAGCGAGGTGTTCCTGACCGAGCTGCGCGAGGCCACCTGGTACGAGCTGCGCATGAAGGCCTGCAACAGCGCCGGCTGCGGCAACGAGACCACGCAGTTCGCCACGCTGGACTACGATGGCAGTGAGTGGGGACACGGGATGGGGAAAATGCCGCCACACCTGGGGGATCCCGCCACGCTGAGTGCCCACCCGCCCGTGCTCTGCCCTAGGCACCATCCCCCCCATCAAGTCTGCCCAAGGGGAAGGTGATGATGTGAAGAAGCTCTTCACCATCGCCTGCCCCGTGATCCTGGCCACGCTGGGAGTGGCCCTGCTCTTCATCATCCGCAAGAAGAGGAAGGAGAAGCGGCTGAAGAGGCTTCGAGGTGAGATGGGATTAGAGGTACAGCACACAGGACCCCAGATTGTGTTCCTGGACTGCCTCATTGTGTCCTAAACTGCTCCCTTACAAAAAACTTCTTTTTTTTCGCGTCTCCTGCACAGATGCGAAGAGTTTGGCAGAAATGCTGATCAGGTGAGTCTTGCATCTGCCTGTGGCTGGGGCTGGGTGGGCAGGCAGGGGAATAGGGGCTGCTGGGGGTGGTCGTGGCTGCTTTTAAACCCGGGTACAGCCCTCACTCAGTTTCAGACCTCACATTCACACCTGTGAAGGTTGTGGCAGTGACTGGTTGAGCCCAGTGCTCCTGGCTGCTCCCGCCTGCCCCAGGGTCCCAGCACCCACACTGGAGTTTGCCTGGGCGGAGCTGAGCCCCGGGTGGGCTGGCTGGTGGCGATCCCCAGCCCGTGGCAGGCTGGAGCCGCCGGGGCTCTGTCCGGTAATGGGCGGGTCTGCGTCCCCTCTCACCTCACAGCAAGAATAACCGCAGCTTTGACACGCCGGTGAAGGGGCCCCCACAGGGCCCCCGCCTGCACATCGACATCCCACGGGTGCAGCTCCTCATCGAGGACAAGGAGGGCATCAAGCAGCTGGGTAAGTACAGGCAAAGCTCCCATCCCCTGCTGCCCCAGAGTGCTGGATGGACTGAGTGTGGGCCAGCAGGTGCCTACAGTGCCTGGCCAATGAGAAAGGTCTGAGCTCCAGCTCCCACCCACAGGGGATGACAAAGCCACGATCCCGGTGACCGACACCGAGTTCAGCCAGGCAGTGAACCCCCAGAGCTTCTGCACGGGCGTCTCCCTGCATCACCCAGCGCTGATCCAGAACACGGGGCCCCTCATCGACATGTCCGACATCCGTCCCGGCACCAGTGAGTGTGTGTGGCTGGGCTGGCCGTGCTGGGGGCTGGACACACGGGGCAGGTGTGGGGAAACTGTCCTGCAGCACTGGCTGTGCCCAAAAGCAGCTGCTGGGAGGGCAGAATGGATAAGCAGTGCCCCAGGGAGAGAGGACAGCATCCTGGCTGTGAGTGGAAGGGACCCAAGGTGACTCTGGTACCTTTGTGCCACAGACCCCGTGTCGAGGAAGAGCGTGAAGTCTGCACACAGCACCCGCAACCGCTACTCCAGCCAGTGGACACTCACCAAGTGCCAGGCGTCCACCCCTGCAAGGACCCTCACCTCGGACTGGAGGACAGTGGGCTCCCAGCATGGCATCACGGTCACCGAGAGTGACAGCTACAGCGCCAGCCTCTCGCAGGACACAGGTATGCAGGGCCAAAGCCTCCCTGGCACTGCTCCTGGCAGGAATCTGCTGCTTTGGGGTGCACACAGACCCCAAACTGTGTGTTCAGTGTGACATCAGAACTTTCCAGTGGGATTGTGGAACCATGACTTGGTGGCTCTGAGCAGCCCAGGGCCATGCCCAGCTAGGGGGACAGATAGAACCATTAAAAAACAAAGTGGTTTAGGTTGGAAGGGACCTTATTGCTTATCTTGTTCCACCCTTCCACTAGACTGGGTTGCTCTATGTCCCGTCCGCCTCAAAGATGGCCAGGTGTATCCCAGCAGGGACAGCCTGGGCATTCCCATGATGTGGAAACAGGCATCCTTGTGCCAGGGAGAACCCGCAGGTAGGTGACACCTCCTCTCCCCACAGACAAGGGCCGGAACAGCATGGTGTCCACGGAGAGCGCCTCGTCCACCTACGAGGAGCTGGCGCGCGCCTACGAGCACGCCAAGCTGGAGGAGCAGCTGCAGCACGCCAAGTTCGAGATCACCGAGTGCTTCATCTCCGACAGCTCCTCGGACCAGATGACCACGGGCACCACGGACAATGCCGACAGCATGACCTCCATGAGCACCCCGTCCGAGCCAGGCATCTGCCGCTTCACCGCCTCCCCGCCCAAGCCCCAGGACAGCGAGCGGGGCAAAGGCGTGGCCGTGCCCATCCCGCACCGCGCCAGCAAGAGTAGGTTCACACGGGCTCTGTGGGGATCCTGCCTGGCCTCTGCACCCCAGAGCTTCCCAAAATCCTTAGGAGGCCTTCCCCACCCTGTGTTCCTTGGCATTCTTGGTATTTCTCACCATGCTGTAATGTTCTTTCTCCGTTACTTAATGTTGTTCCCCATTTCTCAGTATTTCATCCTTTCTTTGGTATTCCACCCACTCTTTGGTATTTTTTTTCCCAGTTCCTTGGTACTTCTCCCCATTTTTTAATATTCCTTCCCATTGTAAGGAAGTATGTACTTTATACCCTGTATTTTACTATTCCTTCCCATTTTTCAGTATTCCTTCCTATTTGTTAGCATTCCTTACTGTTTTTTCCACATCCCTTGGTATTTCCCCATGCTTTTTAAATTATTCTTTCCCATTTTTCAGTATCCTTTGTTATTCCCCCCCAGTTTTCAGCACTGCCCCAGACCCTTAGTACCTTTCCTGTTCTTTGGTGTTCTCAGTATTTCCTTGCTTTGTTTTTAGTATTCCTCAGTGTTTATCAGTATTTTTCCCCCTGCTTTAGTGTTCATCAATATTCCTTGGTACTCCTCAGTATTTCTTCCATATCCTTAGTGCTGGAACCCCAACAATCTCCCAACCCCCAGGAGTTTTATTACCTCACAATAGAACAATCCCTGAAGATATTTAAAAAATACATAGGTGGGAATCGATAGTTAATTTATTTACTGATTAAATAACACACACTATAACGGGATCATCTTTCTCAGCAAATTAGACCACATATTCTTATGGCATAGTTTAAGAAGCACAGAGTGTATGAGCTGTAACACCATTGTAACCTCAAAAAAAATTGAATTTACAGAACCTATTATAAAGCATACAAGATTTTAAGCAATAGTACTATAATAACACCAACATAACACCTGTAAGAGACAGCATAATAATGCAGGGCCTTATATACATATAAACATATAAAAATATATTTCTATATAAATATATAAAATATAAATTTTAATATATTTAAATATATATTTTTATATATTGAAATATATATGTATATACATTTTTGTAAAATTTATTTATTCATAAATGTTCATGTTCTTAATATGGATTTCTATATGTTGATATATAAATTTCTATATTTTATATAGCAATTTCTATATTTCCATATTAAAAATTCTACATTTATAATAGGTTTCTATATAGTTACATGTAAATTTTTATATATTTATATAGATATTTATGTATCTATCTAATAGATTTTTTTCTATTTTAATATAAAAATTTATATGTATTTATATGGAGATTTATGTACATTTTTATATATATGTAGTTATATTTTTAATGTAAAAATTTAAATACATATATACACATAACCATAACTCCTTAAATTAAGGTACTAATATATATAATCCCATATATATATGTGCTTTATCCTATATTAACATCACAGATCCTGCAATATATTCCCTCCACATCCTTGAAGAGAGGAATGTGCCCTTACAGAACACACTGCACAATATATACAATTAAAGGAGTAATGCTCTGAGGCTAGAGGTGTTATATATTGCAAATATAAAAGGCAAACTAATAACAGGGTTTTACATCTATGGACACATAAATCCTTAAATTAAGGCCCTACAGCTGGAGGTGATGCTGTAGAACACAAAGGGAATGGTGTAATAGAACAGAAATAAAACCCTATAACACCGATAACAGCCAATATAACAACACAGGGTCTTATCCATACATGGACATAAAACCCTTAAATTAGGGCACTAACTATAGATGATTCCACAACACAACACAGCAGAATCTGTTGTTTATGGCAGCACAGCCACTCACCTTGGCAGAGTAAAGCCAAGTGTAGGACACACCACATCCCACTGCTGGGTGCTGGGACACAGAGTACAAGGAACATTTCCCACTGTACTTTACAGAACGGGATCTGTGCCTGTCATGTATCAGAACTTCAGCACCACATTATTACTATTATAATACTGTATTGCCCTGTACATTCAGCATTACATCACATTATAATATTTATCACTGTGCATTTAGCATTATGTAATTAACACTATTACATCATGATAGATTATAGCACATTACGTACGTTGCATGCTAGAGCTTGACACATCCCAGACGTCGCGTTGTGTGGGACAATTTTGGGATGGCGATGTGACACATTCCTCATAGCACAACGTGTTCTCTATGGCACAGCACGTTCTCCCTCTACAGCAGGACCTGTTCTGTATAACACAACACATTTTCTCTCAAGAGAACACATTCTCTGTAGCCCAATGCGTTCTCTGTAGCACATGGTTCTCCATACCA
>VZSR01000243.1:131160-153998 GCA_013398615.1 Brachypodius melanocephalos | reverse complement strand
CTGTCCAGAGGGTGGGGGGCCAGAGGGTCCCTCCAGAGCCTTAACCGCCTTCTCTTCCCTCTGCAGGTGACTACTGCAACCTCCCGCTGTACGTCAAGTCGGAGGCCTTCTTCCGCAAGCCCGACGCGCACGAGCCGTGCCCGGTGGTGCCTCCGCGGGAAGCCTCCATCCGCAACCTGGCCCGGGCGTACCACGCTCAGGCCCGGCACATGACGCTGGAGCCCGGCGCCAAGCCCCTGGGGCTGCCTCCCCCAGCCTCCGCCGCAACCACCTTACCTCAGAGGACTCTCCCCATGCCCGGCCCGGCCGGTCCCGCACCCGCACCCGCCGCCAGCGCCGCCCCGGCTCCCCCCGTGGCCGCCGAGCCCCCCGTGGCTGCCGCCGCCACCGCCGAGGCGAGGGTGCCCACGCACTCCAAAGTGGGGGGCTCCAGGGACTCACTGCTGGAGATGAGCACGTCGGGGGTAGGCAGGTCTCAAAAACAGGGTGCCGGAGCCTACTCCAAGTCCTACACGCTGGTGTAGGGCGGCCGCCGGATGCTGCTCGTTTCTCCCCCACGCCGTTTATATTAAATTAACAAACTTGTACATAACGGACTCTTTTGTATAAATGAAGCTATTTTCTTCTTCTCCGAACAGAAAAAGAAACCAGGGCACAAAGAATTTGATGTTACAGATTTAAAAATATAATATATATGTAAACATATATATATATTTCACATCATTTTGAAAGGGGCACAAGGAAAGACTCAGCGACTTTTTTTTTGTTTCTCTCCCTGATCTTGTCGGTGGTTTTAAAAAAGGAACGTCTCCAAGACATTGCATGCTATTTTACTGTTCTGAAAACAGCAGGAGTTGCTTCAATTTGCAAATGCTTATGTGTTAATACCTTTTTCTATGAAAAAAAACCCAGCGCTGTGTGCAATAAAGGTTATGTTTATACATGGGGCGTTTGTGAAGTGAGCAGGGAATTAGGCAGAGCAGGGCTGGGGCAGGACAGGGCAGGAGGATGGAGAGGGACAGCCAAAGTATAGAAATACTAAGACAAGGCGTTAAATATTAAAGAATAATAAGGCATGTACCCACCTGCAGAGCTGTGGAGCAGCAGGAAGGGCAGGAACTGGAGCAGGGTCCTGGGAATGGTTCCATAGAGCAGGACAGGCCAGTCACGACCAGACTGTGCCACAGCACTGAGAGAGCAGTACCAGGTCCATGGTGCCAAACAGGAATCCTGGTCCAGCTCGTCCAGAGTGGTGAACAGCTGCCCAAACCCAGCACAGCTCTGGCAGCTCAGGTAAGTGCAGTGCGGATCCAGCATCCAGCGAGGCACAGCAACTCCTCCAAGCAGGATCTGGGTCCCTGGGATGTGTCACAGCCCTGCCTGGGAGCAGGAGGAGGAGCACCGCCTGTCCTTGGTCACAGCTGGAACGTGTCATGGTGAATCCAGCACAGCTGGAGCCTGGTGAATCCAGCACAGAGCCCTGACTGGAGGTGCCTCTGCCTCCTGATTTGTGGTCAGTCATGGCTCAGGAACTGCACAGCTGCCCCAGGACACAGGGCAGCACAGAGAACCACAGTGAGACCCAGCACCGCCTCACCCCTTAATTTGTTCTTATTTTCCTCTTAGTTTTCACCATGAGCCACACCAGTATCAGACCAAAGAAATGCAGATTCTTCTTTCCCCCTTTCATACAAGGTTGTGAAAACAAAAGCACTTGAAGCCCCAGGGCTGCCAGCCCTCCTTACCTGCTCCAAAGGCAAAAAATAGCTCAGGCCATTTTTAACTCCTGTTTTAGTTACCCAAAGTAGAACTTCACCTTTCTGAGGAGCTTCTGCTGCTATCTGAGGTCTAATTAACTAACTGCACTTTCATTTCCTTTTTTGCTGTAATTTATAAGCTCAAGTTTTCATTACTTTCCCATCCATGCTTGCTACCAACTGGTTCCAGCTCTTTCCTTACAAACAGATACATTTCCAATTTTAGCTCAAAGCAGTTGGAGTATCTCCACACAGATTTGTACCATTCTTTTTTTTTTTTCTTTTTCTTGACAGGGTTTAATTCATCAGCTATAATCAAGCACTGCAGAGGTCATTTTTTCAACCTCTCTCTCTCCTTGATTTTTTTTTTTTAATTGGACTACCCAAATTAAAATGACATGCAAATACAGTGATGTTATTGCAGCTTCCACGTGCAGCTCTGCAGTGCCCTTCCCAGCCTGCTGGCACACTGGTCAGCAGATCCTCCTTTGCCATCTGGTTCTTCCTAACTAAGGTAACTCCTGGAATCCTGCAGTGCTGGAAGTGCCTTGGCCAGAGCCTGGCAGCTGTTCACCTCTGGGATTTGAGAAACAAGCTGCTAGGATAATTTCTTGAGCCCATTTTTTATATTTTTTGGCCATTGTTCAGAGCCAACCTCTGTCAAGGAACATCCCATATGGAGAAGGGCACCCTTCCCAACCAGGCTGGTGGAGAGGAATCAGAGCACAAAACATTTATAAACCATTACATAATACAGGTTTTAAAGAAAACCAAGTGCTCAGCCCTTAAACCAGGGTCACAGCCAGGCAGCAGCTCCAAAATACCAACCCCAGGCTTAGAATAGAAATCGAAGGGGAAAACAGAATTAAAAATAGAAGAGGCAAGAAAAGGCAAGCGTGTTCAGCTGTGAGACTAAGCAGATTAGCAAAATAAAAAGAGGAAAGGAACAGATTAACAGAGATTAATACAACTTTATTGGAATTGGCTAGTACAGATTTCCTTCTAGATCCCAGCAAGGATTCCCCCATCCCTTCCCCAGCAGGCACAAGCCCTGGCCTCACACGGTTTAACACAGCACAAGTTTCCAGCACTCCCCCATGAGCCCCCAGCACCCCCCTGCTCTCAGGGAGCCCCCTGCCCTTCACCACTGCAGGATGTGATGGAGAACTGCCCACTCAGGCCATGCCAGCCCAGCTCTGCCTTCCAACAGCAGAGAAGAGCTCAGAAATGCCCCAGAAGACCAGGCCAGGGGGCTGGGTGGGCTTCAAGGCCAACACCAGCATTACCAGGGGCTGGCTCAGGGAGGAAAGTGGGGTCAGCCTCAGGACAGAGTCCCACCCAGTGCCTGCTCTTCTCCCTAAGAAAAGGTAAGAGCAGCCCCCAGCTCACCTCCTGCTCCCCTGACAGCCTGCAGCACCTTCCCTTGGCAGTGTCCTGCTCCAGGCTGGCCCCTGGACATCGTGCTGGTCACTCTGCTGGCCCAACAGAGCAGGGGACAAAGGCAGAGTCTGGCTTTCACCAGTTTCCACCCGGCTCCAGAGGCAGAGTGAAGGAGGTGCAGGCACAGGGGAGGGTTCCTGGGGTCAAACAAGCCCCAGCTGGGCAGTGACCACCCTGCACAAGCAGCCTCTGCTGTGCAAGACCCCCTCCCACCCACACAGCTGCTGGGGCTCACAGCATCACCCAAGGGCTGGCCAAGGCTCCCAAACGTGCTGTCACGCCTGTGCCCTGTCCCCAACAGCTCCTCAGCAGCTGCAACCTGCACCACGAAGTGATGCTGTCTGGGGAAGGAGTGAGCAGGACAGAGAACTCCCTGTGAGCACCAACACAAGGGCAGAGAACCTATACCTGCACCAGGAGCTACGTATGGGGGGCAGGTTCAGTCACCACGGCCCCAAATGCCTCTGGGGTACAGAACAGACAAACAGGAGGGACAGTGCAGGCCACAGGTGGCTGCTGTGGCTATTTCTTCTCCTGCTTCTGCTGCTGGTACCTTCTGAAGTGGGTCTGGATGGTGATGGCTGCCCTCTCAGAAGGGTCAGTGACCTTGCTCTCCTTGCTGGCATCAGAGGTCACATCACCTGGGGGGGCAACAGAGCATCACTGTGAGCACAGAGAGTGCCAGCAGCCCTGGACAGGCTCCACAAAGCAGGGCAGCGCTCTGGCATCACCCCCACAGGGTCAGTGCCCTCCCCATTGCTCAGACAGGACAGCTGTCCTTGCTGCAGCGCTCACAGCATGAAACCACAGCTCCAGTGGCTCATCAGGACAACTCCAGGGCAGAAGGAGCAGGGAACGGGAGGCAAAGCAAAGCCCAGCCTCCCTGGCAGTGCTGAGCCCTCTATTTACACAGCTCCACTCCCTGAAGGCCGCAGCTTCCCCACGTTTAATCACCACGTATGATGCTCGCTTACTTTCGCACACACAAATAAGATTAGAAGAAAAGCCCGGCCCCGCGCAGCAATAAAGCTCTCACGCTGACAAATGGGAGCCCTCCCCACTCCCACTTAATGTGGCATTAGGGAAGTATTGTGAAATTCAACAGGAACTGCATCAAAGCCACTCAGCAGTGCTCCTCTAAGCCGGTGTGTCACTGCTAAGCACCCCCCGAGCAGCCATCAGCAATCCTGGGGCCAGATGCTGCTGTACAAACTCACCGCTGCCACCTGAACCCATTTCCCCTCACTGCCTAAAAGAAACGGCAGAGTAAAAAGATAAATAAAAGGAGGGAGTGGGCTCCCCCCTGCCCTGCTCGAGGAGACACTGCCAGCTGTGACTCCTGCCCGAGGGCAGAGGCTGAGGACAGGCAGTGGCATGGTGAGCCCCAAATGCAAACTCACCTGCCCGAGGGGCTCAGCCCCTGGCACCCCCAAATCTGCAGCTATTTGGGGTGAAAGCCCCAGCCCAGCAGCAGGCTGGGCAGAGCTCCTGGGCCATGAGGAGGGATGGCACCCCCAGCCCCCAGCGCCCATTATCCGCTTGGCACCGAGAATAGAAGGGCTCAAATCCTCTTTGCTGAGCACTGCAGAGCCTTGGACACAAGACCAAAGAGGAGGGGGGGAATTTCAGGTGCTTTTCCCAGAACAGGGAGAAGGGGGCTGTTTTATGGATAGCAGGACCCCACCTGAGCCAGTGGGGCAGGGTTCGTGGGAAGAGGGGGCAGGGCTCTGCACAGACACACGTGTGGGGTTATACCTTCAGCCCTGCAGCACTGGGGCCTTCACTGGCTGATGCTACACACATTAACAAATATCTCACCATCAAATACCCCTTAAAAACATCACAGACAGATTTGTGGGAGACAGGCCAAGAAGGATGCAGGTACTGCAATGCCTGCTCTTCTGCTGCATCCAGTCCCAGCCATGAGTTCCACTCATTACTTGTGTTCATTGGGGGTTTTTTACTTCCTCCCTGCCTGTTCCACACTCACCTTTCTCTCCAGAAAGTGAGTAGATGCTGTTGTTCCGGGAGTTCCTGCCTCTCTAGAAAGGTAGAGAAATAACATAAAAGTTAGTTCTATGCCAGGCAGTGAGGGCACAGTCCCTTTCAGGCCAGCTTCCTTTCCATTCTCCATTCCCTTTAAGAAATTGGAACATGCTTACTGTTGTTCCCTTAAAGAGTATGGATTAATTAATTTGCATTTATGAAAAGACCTCCAAGGAGAGGCAGGAAATAGCTTTGCATCCAAACTCAGAGCTGTGAGGTGCTCCAGTCCAGGGATGGATGTTGGCACAGGCTATCCTCACTGGATCTGCATTTCAAACCAGTAAGGAGACACTATGAACCTGGGCTGCCAGGTCTTCTGGGGGATATTTCCATTTATATAAATAAGTTTGAATTTGTTTGCAAATACCTCACCAACATTTTCCAGCTTACCCTGCCCTACTGGCATTACATTTCCCCCTTGCCTACACCTCCAGGCTGCCTGGCAGCCCTCACCTCTCTGCCCTGGCACTGCCATCCCCCTCACCTCGCTGTCCCGGCTGGTGCGGCGGCTCTGGGACACGCACTGGATCTGCCAGGGCAGGGGCTGGTACACCAGGTAAGGCAGGGGCTCCTCACGGAACAGATTGGTCCCCAGCTGCACACAGGGAAGGTTTTTCAGCAGGGGAAGAGGAACAGAAAGAGCTGCTCAGCCACAATCATCACCAAGATCACAACCCTCCCCTGCCACTCACACTGACCCCACAGAGCTCCCAGCCCTCCTGCCCAGGGTGGTTTAGGAGGCACAGAAGCCATTCCCAGCAAGGCGAGCACAAACTGCTGTCCCCTCCTCTCCCTGCCCCAAGAGAGAGCAGCCCCAGGCAGGAGAGAATGGCACTGCAGCAATAAATGTTCCCTGCTGCCCACACTGCCCACACTCACCTGCCTGACCGCCCTCACCACAAAGAACAGCGCTGTCATCAGGGTGCCCAGCATGGCCAGGCTGTGCAGCCTCAGCTCTGGCAGCAGCACGTCAGGATCTCCAAACAGGCAGCACTGAGATGTCCCTCCTTGGGCAGGCAGAGGCCAAGCCCCTTAATGAGCTTACAGCCCCTGCTCAGCTTGGTGAAGTAATCAGGCAGTGCCCTTTTGCTCTTCTAATCACTGAGTTTCTCCAACAGACAGTGCTGGTATTCCAGGAAAGGCAAATCCTCTGCTCCACACACGGAGGCAGGGCAGGGAGCACGGACAGACAGCATTTGGGATGTCTCAGAACCACCCTGAACTGCTCAGCTGTGGGGTAGGAGTCTTGTCCACAGCAGTGCCTCCCTGGACAGCGTGTGCTGCCACCAGAGCTCCTCCAGCAGCTCTTATCCAGCTCTCCAGAGGGCAAAAACATCCCAGTGCAGCTCAGGTACAGCAGAACAGAGGCAAAAAAGCCTGGTGGTGGCTTGTTTTCTTTTTAAGGACAAAACTACCAGCCTCCACTTGTGCACAAGCAGCTGATGCACACCCTGTTCTCCCCGAGCCTCTCCAGCCCCTCCAGCTCCCACAGGCTGCTGGCAGGATGTGAGCAGGGGATGGGAACAAGCCATGGGAAGAGAAGAGCACGTCACCAACCCTCCCTAATTCCTGGTGAGAGCGTTACTCAGCGATCCCAGCAGCACCCAGCACCCTGCTGGGGCAATTCCTGGCTGCTCCCAACCCATGGGAAATCAGCAGCCACAGCGAGACATTTTTACCAGATCCCAGGCTGCCAGAGCGATGCCTGGTTTTCATTCTGGGTTTTTAGCTTTCTTCTCTCTGCCTCTGCACTTGCTACCCTGTCCAGATACTTAAAAGGACGATGGTAACAAAGCCACAGCAAGCTTAAGTGGTCTTGGGAACTGCCAGAAATGACCTTGACAAGACAAAACATGAGAGAGCCCAGAGACAAGGGGAGATGTGAGAGGTAAGTACAGCTGGATATCCAGCTACAACAAAACAGAGTGACAACCACCACCATCGTACAAAACAGGCTCATGTTGATTTAATTTGTACAAAACCAGATACAGCTGCTATCCCGGGTTTTAACAGGAAAAAAGGAGCATGTTTCAAAGCAAGTTATTGTTAAAAAAAACCTGGCATTTTCCTGCACCACCAATGCACGCTTCTCCCAAAACACAGAATGGGCTCAGTGATATGGCTTTGGCCACAGCAACCCCTGACTGGAAGGATTACCACGTGTCCTCTGAGTACCCAGTAAACTAAAAGTAAAATCCCTACAGGAAGGGGTTTGTGCACTCCAACAGCAGATGGGATACCCGTGTTTTGATCCCTCCTTTCTTGGGAAGGAATAAGGCTGGTCGAGCAATTACAAAAAATTCTAGAAAAACGGCAAGACAAAAATAAAATACATACATTCTTAAGAGCTTTAAAATGATGTTCATCAAAAATACGTTTCTATTTGCATGTAAACATCTCTGTGCCAGGCTCACAGCACGTGCCAGCACACTGCACCCAGGGAGCAGAGAGGGGGGCTCTGCCTCACCCCACTGCCCACCTTCACCCACCCGAGGGGCTCAAACAGCACAGGGGGTGTGGGGCAGCAGCTTCAGAGCCTCCCCCCAGCAGCTGTCTCAGGAGAGTGGCTTTGAAGATTGTTTCTCACAGATGGGCTCCCTTGAAGTGCAGCTTCCTCGTCAGCCGGAGCGGGCGAGTGGCTCGGCAGCTCTTTAAAGCATAAAATATTTAGAGTCAGCTCGGAGGAAATACTGACAGAGACAACCAAACACCGCGTTCCCATGAAAGCCTGACTCCTCCCCGCTGGGTAGAGTGAAACCCCTCCCAATTCCAAGCACCCCGGCAGGCTGGGATACCCTCTGGATGTGGCCTTTCCAGAGGAACATCACAGCACCCATGAGCCAGCACGTCACAGCTGAGGTCCAGGAGCTGTTCATCCCAACTCCTCCGCCTCTCTCCAGTCTTCCCACAGCCCTGCTCCCCCAGGATCCCTGCGGAGCTGCTGCAGCAGCAAGACCAGGCTCCAGGATTTGTGGAAGTGTCTCCCCAGCCCCGTGCATGGAAAGAGATCCCAGCTGCGAGCTCTGGATCCCTGTCCCCAGGGCATGGAAGGACGCAGGTGGGGCTGTCACAGGAGCTCCTCAGCCGTGCCTGCACCAGCCCCTCCCCGTGTCCCCCTGCTGCCACGGGCACATCCGTGACGGGGCACGGAGCTGCAGCAGCTGCTCTCCTGCACAGCCCTGGCCAGCCTGGCATGAGAGGAGCGGGGAGGGCTCGTCCAGACCTACCACCCTTGGCTCAGCTCCTATTGCTTCCACCCCAAACAAGCAGAACATTCCCCAAGAGCCAGAACGTGCCATTCCCTGAGCTGATCCCCAGACTCCGCAGCCATTCCGCTGCTCCCACGTGCCAGGGGCCAACAGACACGGTCCCCCTGCCACCGAGCATTTGCTGGGCATCAGGGCAGGCTCATTTCCTGACACATCTCCTCCAGCAGAGCCTCAGCTGGATCCACATTCTCCCCCTTGACCAGTTACTCAAAGTCCTCCGTGATTCACGGCTCTGCCTCGCCATTGCTGGAATACTGATGAGGGAAATGTTGATTTATTGAAGCCCTGATATGTCACCGCTGGATTAAACAGTCTATAAAGTATATTTGGACACATTACAGGATTAGAAGAATCCACCTGGGAAGTTCCCTTCCTCCTTCCTCCACTCTCTTGCAAAAACACCCAGTTTCAAGGACGTGGCACACACACACACAGTGGAGGTGCCTGGGTGGGCATCACCAAAATCCAGGCCACCCGCCACCCCTGCAGAGAAAAATCCCACCTTTCAGTAGTGGTACACCTTGATGTCTCTGTTTTCATCCAGTCCCAGCTGGAGGAGGCTGGAGCTGCTGCCTGGGGGCTTCTGTGGGGAGAGAGGTCTGCCAGCTGGGTGAAGGAAAATTCCTGTCTTACAGCAGGAATTAGCACAGCCAGGACAGGTACCAGGTGCTGAGCCAGCCCAGTGCACACAGGCTGTATTTAGCCTGCTGCATCCCAGTCAAATGGAATTACAGGGGGATTAGGGAATTCAGAGGCAAACCATGCTCAGGACAGCACAGAGGCCATGGGAATTTGCTGCTAATATCAGTGTACACTGAGGAGACACCAAGAGACCCAGCACAAGGTTCAGTTCAGTACTGCCCAGAGAGCAGCACACAGATCACTCCTGCTCCACCTGCTAAACACCACACTCCTCTGCAGAACCAGGCACTGGAATAGAGGCCAAGGCCTCGAAGTTGCTGCTCAATTCTTTGTTTCACCCCCTCCTGCCACCCTCCTCCTACCTCCTGCAGGAAGCAGGAATGCAATTAAAGACCAGACCCAGGTAAAAGATACACTTTGGAATCCTTCTTGAAGCCTTTCAGCCATTTCTTGTTGCTCTCAATCATCTCCTCAATATTCTTCTTCTCTGGCTCACTGAACTTGGAATGCTGGAAGAGCCGGATTTGTTCACTGTGGCAGCGAGAGAGAGACAGGGAATAAGTGAGGGAAAAAAGATGTCTGGGAAGAAATTATCCCAGAGGTGAGAAAGAGATGGGCTGCTGAAGGAAAAAAAAAAACACCTCCTCTAATATATACACTGATAGTTTACCCTTTCTCCTTAATAAGTAGTTCATAGTAATTATCAAATTGTTATCTACTAGTTATGTGATAAGTGACCTAATAATCACTGCAGAGGAACAACAGCAGCCCAGGGAAACAGCACAAGGAAGAAGGTTCTTACTCTGCAGGGACATATCCCAGCTTGCTGACCACAGGCCCAGGATTCCCACTGAGCGATGAGAACCCACCTGCAAAACAGACATTAAACACAGACCCCACAAAACCCACGGATCCGGGTGAGTTTGCTGTCCTGCACCACGGACACGCTGTCCCTGCAAGGACACCAAGGAAACAGCTGGAGATCCCTGTGTGCCACTGGAATGGGGGCTCCCAGGGGAGAGGGCTGGCTCCTCTTTTGCTGCTTCCTTGGGAAGAGCAGGATGACAGGATCAGGCACATGCTGCACTTCTGGAATGAGCTTCCCATCCCTTATCCCCCTTCCTACCAGCAGCACCCAGCACTGGAAGCGTGAGACAAAATCAGAGGCTGCAGACAGCAAAGGAGGTGGAATAAGGCCAGGAGACTCACCTGGGAAATACCTGTGCCATTTCTCTGCCAGCGTGTTGTCCACTGACTGCCCTGAGACGGAGTAACTAGAGCTGAGCCCATTGCTTCGGGCCCACTGGTCCAGGGGGGACACCCTGGGGGGATTCCCCAGGGAGCTGCCCCCTCCATGGCTTCCCAAGGAGGGATATGTGGGAAGAGGGATGCCCTTGTGGAGTGTGGAGGTGAGGAGAGGAGGCTGGTGACGGCTCAGGGAGTCCAGGAGCCCCAGGACCCCGTTGAGCTCACTGGTGATGCTCTGCACAGAGTCCCTCAGGTGCTGGATCTTGTCCTGCTGGAGCACAGGCCAGAAATCCGTCCTCAAGTCAGCTGAAGGAAGAAAGGGGAAGAAAGGGATCACAGACAAGCCCTGAGAAGAGCAGCCTTTGTGCAAGGAACCCAACCCTCCTGGTCTGCCTGCCTTTCTTCCCCTAGCACATCTCCAGTTACAGGCAAGCAAAGCTCAAGAAAAAGCACGAGCAGCAGAGAGGGAATCACAGCAGCTTGGATATGAGGAAGGGGAAGCCCAGACTCCTGCAGAAGAGCAATACAGATCTGCAGGATCTGAGGGAAATCAGAGAGATTTTATAATCCACAGAGATTAAAAAGGCAGGTTCACTCACAGATCCCATCCCTCTCATCTGCCACTACAGGCAGGAAACAAGATTTTGCAATCAGGTGTGGTACACAGAGCAGTCCCGGACCTGCCTGGGACACAACTGGGCACAAATGAGAACAGGGACATCAGAGAGGTGAGAGGGAAAGGCAGAACATGCCTAGAGCCTCACATGCAGGGCACTTACATCTAGACTGGCCCAGAACCACACTGGACGTGCTGTTTGTGTCCTCAGAGGTGCTCAGATCAAAAGTCACCACCTTCTTGCATGCAGAACTCTTCAGTGTATCTTCATCTGAGAGCTGCTCAGGAGGAGGAAAACAATGCCAGTGAAACCTGC
Source organism: Brachypodius melanocephalos (assembly GCA_013398615.1). Taxonomy (NCBI): domain Eukaryota; kingdom Metazoa; phylum Chordata; class Aves; order Passeriformes; family Pycnonotidae; genus Brachypodius; species Brachypodius melanocephalos. The sequence continues at coordinate 142,664 of VZSR01000243.1, read as the reverse complement.
TGTATCATCCCCGGAACATAAAAGCTACTGGAAATCTGCCTACAGCCTGTCCACAGAGCTGGACTGCAGTCAGGCACAGGTCAAGTGAAGGCAAACTTGTCTTCAGCCCCTGACAGCAAAGTCTGAATGTCCAGAGACTGCTTTGGCTCTGGAAGGGCAAGAGGCCAAACCCAGCAGCCACGTGAACCAGCCCTGCCATCAGGAGTCAGCGTGGTTTGTGCTGGGAATAACCTCACAACTCTGGCAGGGCTGGGTTTTCCATGCCAAGGGCAAGAGTTTGACCATCAAAGGTCTGGTTCTCCTGCATCTGCTGCTGCCCTGCCTAAGGCCACGTGGTGCCAGGCAGAGCCAAACATTCCAGGGTTTGCCTCGGTCAGGAGAGCAGGCTCCATCGCAGCTCACATGAGCTGACCTGCCTTTCTTTTCTCCAGGCTCAATCCATGCAGCTTTTCCAAGCTGCTTCCTGCAGCCACACACTCAGCAGTCTGGTGCTCTCACAGAAAGTGGTTCCAAAATCCAGCTCTGCTGGCAAACACCAGCTGAACAGCCCTGACAGGGACCACGAGTGCCTCACAGACCCCTGCCTGGGGGCTCTGGGCAGGGGGAATGCAGCTGGGCAGGGATGCTGGAGTTTACCTCCTCCAGCAGCGAGGACTCCAGCTGGCTGAGCTTCTCCTCCTTCTTCTTCAGCAGCACCTGTCCTTTCTCCATGGCTGACTTCATCTTGTCCAACTCCTTTGCTGCCTGCCCAGACCAACAGCCATGCCAAGGAGGGAAATTAAACAGGAATGACAGGAAATAATCCATGTCAGCAGCTGGGGTGACTTTCATCACCTCATTCTGCTCGGCACAGGAAGCGAAATCGCTCCCAAGTCCTCGAGAGTGTGGGGGAAGGGGTGTGTACAGTGAGCAGAGCACATGGCTCAAAGCAGGTTCAGCCCAAGGAAAAGGAGGTTTCACCTCCAAGCCCACACCCAAGAGGGTCACCAAGCCCACACCCACAGGATGACAGAGCCAGGAGCTGACACCAGGGCTGCGGGAAGCCTGTGCCACCCAACACCCGAGCACAGGCAGCACCCAGGGCTCACCTCCTCCAGATTCCAGTGCATTCCCTGCAGCAGCTGGGAGCTGTTGGGATCCTGCACAGCCTCCTGGGCCCTGTGCAGGTCCTGGTGCCACTGCAGGCTGGCAGCCCTGAGCGCCGAGCGCCGTTGGCGCAGGGAGCGGCTCTGGCGCAGCAGGAACTCCTTGGCGCTCCTCAGGGACTGCCCCTCGGCAGAGATGTACCTCTGGACACTGCAGGCAACAGGCAGGGCTGTCCTGGCTCCCCGTGCTGCTGCACACCTCACTCTGCACCCCCAGCAATGGGTGCTCAGTGCCCGGTGTGCAAACCCAAGCCAGAAGCTCGGCTCGGAGAAGCAGAGCAGGAAGTTTTCCCGGCACAGGGATGCTCACCGATCAAACTGGAGCTCGTCCTCGGGGCTCTGAGAGGCTGGGGAAGGCTCTCTGGACGAGTGCACGCTCTGGAGACAGTGACACATTGCAAAAACTAAGAAACAAGGGTGGGGGAGACAGAACCCCAGGGCCCCCCAAGAATCCAACGAGGAGCAAAAGCTTGGAATGACATCACGGTGGCACTGCCCAGATCCAAACACAGACCAGGGGCGTTCTTGATGTTACTTTTGAAGATAACAAAGATGACTCTATCCAGACAAAAGCCTGCTTTTGATTTGAGTACCCCACACTCCTCTCCACCCACTAATAATAGACAGATATCTGCAAATACTACTGAACACAGCAGCAAAGAGAAATCCATCTCTGCATCTCAAATGATTTCACACGGAAGGAACAAATGCCAGGATTTTCAAGAGACTTTCAGCCTCAGATCTCACAAGGCAAACACCTTCACAGGCTGCTTTACTCACAGCTTGAGGAGTTCCTCTCAGGTCTTCAACATGGAGCTCAGCTTTCTTTCTTGGAGATTCCACACTTTCTTCTGCCTCCAGTTCTTTCATGGCCTCCTGCTTGCGCCTGATTGCTTCCTCCAGCTCTCTGCCACAGGAAAAAGCAACAGCAGAGGCTCTTGATTGGCCTGCAATGGTGTCCAGAGTGACCTGCAGGGCCACGGGTGTGTGAGACAACGCCACGTCTCTGTCTGTGGTGTTACACCAAGTGTAAGCTGCAAACTGCTTCCCACCCTTCCTCAGCAGCTCAGCCACCTCAGGAAAACCTCTCTGCATTTCAGTGCCCCTCTCACAGCATCTCATCAACCTCCCAAGGCAGGAGTGGAGGAGACATATGAACACAACGTGCAGAGGTGAAGGAGCGAATCCAAATTCACACCCTGAGTTAATAAAAAAATCCAGAACCAGCCTCCAGCAACTCTGTGCCCTCGATGGGCACCTCAGGATTCTGAAGGAACATGGCCCAGCACAGAGCTCAGAGGTCAGGGAGCGGCCCAGGTTAGGTTAGAGAGGTTTGTCAGGGACACAGGGCGGGTTTTTTGGTATTAGAGGAAATTCCTCACACACACCCAATGCATTTCTGGAGCCTCTGGCTCCGGCTCTGCAGCAAATCCACCTGAGCCTCCAGCTCAGCCTTCTGGTCCTGCAGCTCCTCCAGGCTCTTCCTCAGCTGCCTGACAGACTCCAGGAGGCTGGAATGCTCCTTCCTTCTCTCCTCCAGGCACAACTGAGAGGCTAGAGCAGCTTCCTGGAAGAAAACCACAAAATCCCTCCCAGTCATCTTCCCAAGGGCGAAACAAAGGGCACCCAGCTCACAGGGTCCCAGAGCTACACAGGCACACACCAACCCTGGGAGAACAGGACTGGCTTTTCTCTCTGGGGAGCTCAGAACTAACCCACCTCCCAGCACTTTGTTCCCCTAAAGCCCATTTCTAAGGTGCTGCCCCCAACCCCAGAGCAGCACAGCCCCTCCCCAGAGCCCAGGTGTCGTACATCTCTTTCCAGCTGCACTTGTCTGTCCTCATCCAGCAGCAGCTGCCTCCTCCTTTGCAGGGACGCCTCCTGTGACACAAGAGAAGGCAGGGGAGTGTCAGAGCCAGGGCACTGCTGATGCTGAGCAGCACCTCAGGCCTGAGTCTCAACACCAAGGAGTTGGAGTTTGCTTTATGACCCCTCTCAGCCACTCGCTGCCCCCCCAAAGCACCGAGCAAACCCAGAGCTCAGATTTCCACAGCCAACACCAGCAATGCTTAGTCCTGCTCTGACTTGTGACAAAGTTTTACCTGTAAGTGGGATGGCAGCAGAAGCCCTGGCTGAGCCTTTCTGAACAGTTCCCCATGAGGAGGCAGCCAAAGGACTGGCACAGATTAGGGCAGCTCTGAGAGCCCAACAGGCCGACTCACCTGGCTGAGCAGCTGCTCTGATCTGGCTTGGATGCTCTTCATGCGGATTTCAAGCTCATTCTCTGCATCCTGGAGCTTTCTTTCCTGCACAGGGAGCTGAGTTAAAGAGAAAGGCACGAGCTCCTCCCTCACCGGGAAAACACAAACTGGGAAGCGTCACCTGCCACTTGTGTCTGCCACCCTGGGCTGTGCAGGGTGACACGGTGACAAGGTGTGGAGCCTCCAGGCCATCCCTCTGCAGTCCCAAGGGCCAGAGGCAGAGCCTGCTGCTCACCTTCTCCCTGTGCCTCTGCTGCAGGACACTCAGCCTCCCCTCCAGCTCTGCCTGCAGCCCCTTCAGGTCGCTGTCGTGGAGCTGCCGCAGCCGCGTGGCCTCGCTCCGCAGCCCCTCCAGCAGCTCTGACCTCTGCTTCCTCTCCTGCCCAGCCAGGGGGACAGAGAAACACCTCTGTGAGGCACAGGGCTCCCCAAAGTGCAGCGTGGACACACGGCACTCACTGGAAATGCTGCCCATCAGCTCCCCACCGGCAGTACCTCCTCCTGGTACTGCTCCTGGATCCGTGCCAGCGCCTCCCGGTGCTCCTCCCTCATCCTCTCCATTCTCCTCTCGTGCTCCTTTTCCACTTCCCGGCGTTTGTCACTCATCAGCTCGCTGAGCTGCAGGGGTGGCAGGGAAAGAGGATTCCCTGGATTGTGGCACTGCACTGGAGTGCCCTCCCAAAAATGAGCCTCCCACTCAAGCCCAAACCCAGATTGCGGGATCAGGGATTGTGGGATCAGGGATTGTGTGATCCTGGGGAGCACAAAGCCTTCACCCCAGCGAGGTGAGATGTTGAGGGATGTCCTGCCCCCTAAGGCACCACCGTCACTGGGCAGGGGACCTGGGCTCTCAGAGCTCACCCCACACCTGAGGGGAGAGCGTGAAGAACCCTCAGCACAAAACCAACGCTCACCTCACGCTCGTATTCCTTCACTTGAAGGGCTTTTTGCTGCACTTTCTCATCTGCTCTCTGCAGCTCCTCACGCAGCTGGGCCTCCTGGCTGCTCTGTGCCTCTGCCAGCTGGGCTTGCAGGCTGGAAATGACCTGCCAGGAAAGCCACCCACAGAGACTCGTCAGCCTTTCCCACAGGATCCATTCCATGCCCTCGACAGAGCACGGCACAGCCTCACCACCCCCTGCCTGGAGCACGGCCAAACACTGAGACAGACCAGAACCACAGCTAGGGAGGAGAAAAAGAATTAATGCCACCCTCCCTGGCCACCTTTGGTGACAGCGTGAGGGAAAAAAAAAAAAACCAACAAAAAACCAATTTACATTCTAAGGACACCATCCTCACCTCATGGTGCTTCTCTTCTGCTGCAGACTTCAGCTGCTGGAGTTCACTGGCAAACTGTTCCTCCAGCTCCTCTGCTGCCTATGGAAACAGCAAAACAGCCTGCTGGGAAACCTCTGCGTGTGGGGACAAGGTGCATTTGCAATGAAATTCTATCCAAAAGCACCAACAGGCACAGCATAACCCCCACCTCCCAAAAGGGATCTCTACAAGGTGCCTTCACTCCCTCTGTGCTTTCCCTCCCAGGGGATCTCGACGGATCCCTGTCATGCTGTGCTGGAGGGACTGGAACCTGCCCCACTGAAGGGCTCCCCAGGACTAAAGCAGCAGCCAAAGAGGTGTTGGGAGCTGATAAAGTGGCTCAGTTTAGTTCTGATCTGATAACAGGGCTTGGTTTAGCTCAGCTAGACACACAGTGATCCCTATCTTGCCTTCAGATGCTGAGTGGCCATTGAAATAATTGTTAGTTAATCACCACTGTAGCAACAACTGGGGGAGTTCTCCTGCCCACCTCCCCGTGCCTCCAACAGCCCATCTCTGGCATCTTCCCTTGGTGTTTTTAGTGAGCTGTCACCAAAGCACTGCAGTGTGAGTTAATCCCCACACTGTGCACTGCCAGGGCAGCCAGGTGAGCAGGGAGGGATCAATAAAGATCTCACCTTCTTCTTCTCCCTGTCCAACCTCTCCCTGAGCTCACTCAGGAACTGCTCCTTCTCTTGCTCCAGCTCCTTCATCTCCTTCCGCCGGGCTTCCTCCACTGCCAGCTTCATTTCCTCCAAGGCAAGCTGCTGCTTCCTCTCCAGGCTCTCCCTCTCCACCAGCTGCTGGGATTCCCACTCTTCCCTGAGCTTCTGCAGCCTGGCCTCCTGCTCTGCCCTGGTGGGTTTGGAACGAGAGCACAGGAATGGGGATCCAGCAGCGGGCAGTCGGGGCTCAGACCTGCTGCCAGGGCAGGGAGGCTCAGGACCTCCCTCTGAGCAGCTGCTGGGGATGTGCCGATCCTTCTCCCCCTAAACCAGCACTCCACACCCCCAGGAATGGCAGCACAGCCTCTCACCTCATCCTCTCCTCCTCTGCCTCAATCTCTGAGGCAATTTGGGCTCGCAGCTTTTCGAGTCTCTCGGCTTTTTCCTCTCTGACAAGCAACTCTTCCTCTTCCAGCTCAGGTTTTGCCAAATCTTCTTCTGGAGTGCTGAGACAGAAAACAGAAAGGAAGAAAACAGGTTCAGGAGGCTTCAATATCTCCCAGTCACCTCTCCAAGGGCTTCAGCTCAGCTGGGGATCTCACTGGCTGTGGTGACACATTCATTTCCCCTCCACACACCTGCAGGACCTGCTGCTGGCACGGGAGATGCAGCATCAAACCTGAGCAGTGCTGGTTTAAAACTTGCTATATCATCACAGTTTACACTTCTTTCATGGTTTCTTGTTCTCTCTCTCTTTTTTTTTTTTATTTTAAGGAAAGTGAAATAAACTCTCATTAAATGGATGCAGGCTCCCAGGCAAGGTACCTGGATGCATTAGCATGTCTGCAAGCTCCATATTTCCATATTATACCTTTTGCTACAGGTTTTTTTTTCCTTCAGGTGCCATTTCTGCATCTTCCTTCACACCCAGACTGCATCCCCACGAGGTTTCATGTCAAGATGCTGTTTCTGGCTGCTCAGAACATAAGCATCAAGCCCAGCAAGATAATACAGAAGCCTCAAGAGAAAAATCCCCCAGGAAAAGGACACAGCTGGCAGTGCTGCTCCAGCCCCTGCACTGCTCTCAGGTCCTGCTTTCCCACAGCCCTATTGCTGGAAGCCTTGTCTGGAAGTCCCTTTGTAAAACATCCCCTGTCAGAACTCCAGATAGTTCCTCTGGGGTAACCTCATCTCCTCTAACGCTCCCATTTCCAGTCCTGCTCCCACCATTGAGCCCAGGATTTGAACATCTGCCAGGTGGGAGAGCTCCAAGCACTGAGCTGGAAACTTCTCCCAGGTTAAGCACAGCCAACAGCTCTGTGTGTGTGTGAGGGATCACAGCTCATCCTGCAGGATGCTCTCCTGTCACTCCTGGCAGGCTGAGAGAGCCTTCCCCGAGCTGCCAGTGGGGCACTGCCCACCCCAGGGTTTGCAGATCCTCATGTACAGAACTGTCTGTGCCAAAGGCTGTCCTTCCTCCTCCTCCTCCTCCTCCCTGAGAGCCCTGATCCTGCTCCTTTCCCCCAGCTCTGCAGAGCAGCTCCACTCTCCCACGTGGTGGCTGCAGCAGCACCAGTCTGTGGCCAGCAGCAATGAAATCCCACCTTGGAAAGGCTTGGAGGAGATGCAGTAAAAAAGGAAAGTACCTGAGGGGTTTTTCTTTTTGCTGATGAAGCTTTTCAGCTTCCTCCTCCTCCTCCTCCTTCTGCTTCATCTCCTCCTGGAATTGCTGAATTTTCTCCTCCTTTGCTTGAAATAAATGTATTTCCTCTTGCTCCAGCTCCGTCTCCACCTCCTTGACTATTTCCTCCAGGGTTTCTTCATTAGGCTGGTTCAAGGACTGCTGGATTTCCCCCTCAGGTTGCCTACCAAGGAGAAAAAGCTCCTTTGGCAAAAGAATGACAGAAAATAGAAGAACATAAAAGGAACAGGGACCTCCTCCACAGAGCATCAACTCCAAACCAAAAATCTCAGAGCCATCTACTCCAGAAGCTCCACTGCTGACCTCAGGTGGATCCTGAGGATCACTGGTGGATCCTCTTGGTGACTCCCAGAGAATCTCCAACTGATAAATTAAGCCCAGCCCCAGCTGCACTCCAGGTCTAAACAACTCTGATTTTGGCCCACCAGAGCTCACCTTGTGAGGTCAATAAAATCTCTCTTGATTTTATGTGCCAGGCTGCCAGGCACAGGAGCAGATGCCATCAGTACCTGCTCCCAGCCCAGGGATTGGTGCTTCTCACGGACCAGGTATTTCTCTGCAATTGCAACCTAAAGTGTGCTGAGAATTTGCCAGCTCCAGGCAACAGAAAGCCCTCAGCACTCCAAAAATTCAAACCCAATCTGGTTCTAATTAAGCTTTTTTTTAAGACAGACAGAAGCAAAATTATAAGTCTGAGAGAAGCTAAAGGGGAAAGAGGGGAAAATCAAGATTAGTCTAGGAAGAAACATTTTTGTTCTTTGCTAGTGAAGGCTGGAGCAGGAAGGTCTCACCATGCTGTGAGACTGGCAGTGCAAGGCAGAGGGACTTCTGCCAGGAGTCAGGGAAATAACAGCCCCAGTTATTCAGCCTCGAGTCAGGAGAGAAAAGGTCATTTCTGCAGCCATTAGCAAAAAGAGCAAGACAGAGGAAAGTAGTGGGGTTCTGGAACAATCCCCCTCCACTGGTGCCCCCCATAACACCACCTGCAGCAGGTGGCCTTTATCAAGCTGCTCTGCAGAGCAATTCAGCCACTTCCACCTGGTTATCACGTTGTTCCTCTTGCCCCAGTTTTTGCTCAAAAGGAGACCCAGGCAGCACACACACGTTTACACAGCACCACAGCTCCTGGCAGAACAGAGATTCCTTCCCCATCACCCTGTCCCCAGAGACAGGCTGCCTCGTTCTTTCCAGCTGCATCTGCTGATGTGTCATTTGACACGGAATGCAGAGTCAGCACACTCACACCCACTGAGCTCCTGGGGAGCTGCAGGTAGGAATCCACGGATACCACCCATGGAGCAGCACAGGGCAGCGGCTGGGGCAGGAGCTGGGCTCTGACCTCGTTATTTCAGTGCCACCAACGTGCCCAGTGTGTAAAATGGGGTGAATTGATGGGGTTTGCCCTTCCCCACAGCTCAGCATCACTCAGCAGTTCTGTGTGGCTGTTCCTCAGGGAGGGTGAACGTTCACAGCCTCGTCTTTCCCAAAGACAAAGCAAACAGCTTTGCCTCATCCCACCGAGTCCTGAGCCACACACCCCGAGGGCTGAGCTGCTGCTCTCGGCCTGCCCAGCACAGGCTGCTCACTTGGCACTGTGGCAGGGGAACAGCTGCTGGCATGTGCACACAGAGCTGCCGGAGCACCGCTGCGCCCACAAACCGCTTCACACGCCAGCTCCGGCCACCACGGGGGGACTAAAGGACAAGAGCTGCCACAGTGACACCACCAGGGACTGACAGGGAGCCCTTACACGTTCTGTGGGGCAGGAAGCTCCTCGGGATCCACCAGGCTATCCAGGGCTCCCTCCTCCGGCTCCGCAGCCTCCGCCCCATCGGGATTTTCTAACCCAAAACGCTCCACTGGTGTCTCACAAGCACTGAGATCCCCCTCACTTGGCAGCACAAAAGAGGGGACAGAAGATCAGATTAGCTCAGGTCAGAGGCAAGTTGCTGCTGCAGGTGGATGAGGATGTGCAGGTGACACGGGTGGGCACCAAGCCATGCCTGCCAACAGGACCTGCCTGGCCAACACCGGGCTGCCAACACCACGGGGAAGCTCCCCAGCATTCCCACCATCTCATGTTGGACTAAAGGCAGCTGAGGAGATAATGGATGTCAGCCTCAGGGTGCTGGATCCCTTCCCTGCGTTATCCCACTCCTTCCAGGCCCTTGGAGAACGTCCCCAAGGTGCGTCAGCGCTGTCAGCCATACTCACACTGCTGTCCAAATTACAGATGGGGTGTTGGCAGGCATGCTTGTATCTACAGTCCTACTTCATCTCAGAAGCACAGAGAGGAGAGACAAGGCAAGCACGAGCAGCTTCACAGGCAGAGAGAAAGAGAGGATGCTCAGCTGGGAAGCAGGAACCCAGTGATAAGGAGACAATTCCTGCGGGCAGAACACGTTTTTGGAGACCCTCACACGAACAGCTCCTCCAAGAACAAGGCTGCAAATCCCACAGAGCCAATCTTTAGGATGGACTGCAGCTTCTGCTCACGAATTTTCCTGGCACAGGCAGCAGCTCCTTGGTTCCCAGTGTCCTGGAGGATGTGTAACTCTGCGTGGAGGCCAAGAGCTTTGACACAACTCATCTGGAAATGCCAGGCTGGGGCTCTCCAAGGAGCGGGAGCTCGAGGGAGCACAGCTCACTGCTCACAACGGCATTCCAAACAAATCCCCACCAAGAGGCTGAAAAGAGCTGCCCCAGACAGCCCAGTCCTCGTGGTAACTGGGCTCTGGAAGCCAGCATTCCTCGTGGGACAGCAGCTGGGGATCTGTCCACATACAGAACAGCTTAATGCCCACATCTGGTCAAGGCCACCTCTGCGGAAGGAAGAGAACTGTTCCCATCATAGCAGGACTCTCCTGGCACCAGGAACAGACACCTGAGAGCCTTCAGCTACAGGCTCAGCCCAGCAGGGAGCTGGCAGCCCAGCAGGACCAGTAAGATGGACCAGTGGCCACATCTGCCTGTTTAATAGCCCAGCACAAGGCTCAGACCATCCTGGCAGGAGCAGTGGGAGTTGTGAGGGAGGCAGAGGCCAGAGCCACAGCTGGGGCAGCCCCAAGGAAGGGATGGGCAGGCATTTTCACTGCCCACCCAGCCAGAAGCTGAAGCCTGCTCAGACAGGGCTAAGGAGGCAGCAGGAGAAGGGAGAGCTTTAGTGGGAAAGCCCCTGGGAGAGGCTGCAGCACCTGGGGGAGCTGCACAGGGCACAGCTGGGCAGGCTGCAGTGAGCACGGCAGGGAGGGCAAGGCAGGAAAGGTGCCCACGCCTCCCCTGTGCCTCTGCCTCTACCATACCTCTCAGCAGCTTCTGCTCTTTTCCTTTGCTCTTCCTCTGCACTGGCTTTGCTGTGGTCTTTGTCCTCTTCTCCCAGCTCCTGGGCCTGCAGGTAAAAGCAAACAGGGTGGAGTTTGTGGCCCCTTCACCATCAAAGACCTCAGAGGAGCTCTGCTGAAGGTCCAAGGGATCAGCTGGGCCACATGGCACCCACAGGCTGTTCCAGAATGTTGGATGTGCCAGGCACCTCTCCTGAGGATATCCAAGGGTCTCCAATTATCCCAGGAATCCTTCCAGAAACACAAGGGGAGGCCTGGGAGCTCAGCTTCCTCAGGACAAAAGGTGAACTCCCTGCTAGCACTAAGAACTTCAGACACAGCTTTGGCTTTTCTTTCCTGAAGGTCATTTTACAATCCCAAGTCACACTGAACCCCCTGGAAAGCAAAGAAGAGCAATCTCCTAAAAGAGAAATGTCACACACACACAGTGCTGTGGCAATGAAGCAAAGGATGCATTGTGTGGGACCAAAATCACATCAGGACTCAGTCCTGCTTCCCATCCAAGTTCTAGGGCAGGGTGTGATGGGCTGCACAGAGTCACCAGTCCAGGAGACATCAGCAATCCAGGCCCCTTGGCAGCACACTGAGCATTCAGTTGGCTCATTTATGGCATAGTAAATACTTGAAATATGAATAGAAAATACATGAATGTGAAATAGTCAGCTGCTCCTTTCCCCACCTGCCAGCTCCCAGATCCCTCTGTCCCTGCAGCAGGGACACCTGAGGAGGGGAAGGACTTTCTTCCTCACCTGTCAGCCCCACAGGAAGCAGGGAGGGACCATTCATAAATTTTTGGGGACCCCAGCAGGTGAGTTCAGCCCCTGCCCTGCAGGGCTGTGCGTGGAGCAGGGCCAAAACGGAATTAAAGGCGGAATTAAACCCGCAGTAATTTATGCAAATGTTCAGCGGAGCAAATGGCAGAAGGATTCCCTGCAAGTGCTGTCACCTTCCATCACATCAGCCCGGGCAGAGCCCCCCAGCCCCAGCCCCTCCTGCCCCTGTAACTGATGATTGCAATTCCCCAGAACCGAGGAGCTCAGCAAATGTTTCCTCGCTCCAAATGGGCTCTGTCA
>VZSR01000243.1:118600-131060 GCA_013398615.1 Brachypodius melanocephalos | reverse complement strand
AAGGCGAGCTCCTCGCGTGGCACATTCCTACAACCCCGAGCCGCTCCAGCCGAGCCTCTGTGCACAGACACAAAAGAGCAGCTGCAGTTCTGCAGGGAGCACCATTTCACACCCACCTCTCCCCAAACAGGGCTGGAATAAACCCAAACGTGGCTGCTCCGAGCAGCATTTGCATGCACAGTGCCTGCGCTGCGGGGAGGGAGAGGGGGAGCACAGCAGGCATATGTTTTGTTTTCCCTTCACATCTGATTATGCTCATTATTAGGCACGAGAGGACAGGTGTATTCTCCAGACACAACCTTGCAAACAGGATTGCTCCTCTCTGCTGGACAGGTGGGGAGTTTGCCACTCAGGGTCTCTCCTCTGGAGCAGCTGATCCGCTCACAATCAGGGCAAGGCTGAGTAACCCCAGCTGGATCCCGGATCCTGCCTCCAACCAACACTGACATGGAGCAGGAGGGCTCCAGAGGAACGTGGGGCTCAGCAAACCAACTCAGAACCACGCTGAGAAGACGAGGATAAACCAGAGATGCACAGCAATCTTCAGGCAGAGCTGCCTGACCAGTGCTGCATCCCAGGCTGACACAGACGTGCACACATACACTCCGTGTGCCACAGACTCACTGAAAGGAGCCCCTTTTCCCCCTACATTAAAGCAGGCAAGACAACCAAATGCTTAAAAATAAGCTTCCCTCTACCAAAATCTGTCAGAGGGAGTTAACCTCCTTTTCTTCCCATTGATTCTATCATGTTCTGCCACACAAATCCTTCCCATCTGCTTAAGAGAAAGAAAAGGACAAATACACTCACAAAAGAAGAAAGGAAAATAGACTCTACTTCCTCCATTCCCCAGGAAAGCCATTTATTGGGTCTCCTATTGGAGCAGGGAGAGCACCCAGGGGAGCCTGCCCGTGCACACCCCTCCAGCCACCTCTGCTCAGGGTTTATGTTCTTTGTGTACCCACCTGCATCTCCTCTCTGCAGAAAAATCAATGCACTGGTGGTGCTGCTGTGACCCCTGGCACTTCACACATCAACCCCTGTTCACCTCTGCAAAGCATCACACCCCAGCACCCCACCTGCCTGTTCACAGGCACCCCTGAGCCCTCACACTGCACTGACCTTGCACTCGGGGCTGTCCACATCAGGAGACACAGTCCCCACACCAGAACCCTCCTCAGAGAGCTGGCTCTTCAAGTCCAAGCCCTACAAGAGAAAGCAGAAAGGATCAGTCTGTGATGAGCAACCAGAGATCCTGAGATCAGAATCTCAACACAGCTCAGAATCCCCCTCCCCACCCCATTGACAGCAGCTCAGCAGCACTTCCCTTCCCCGTGGGACCAAGGGACATCAGTGCCACACAGGGAGGGCACTGTCACACTCCTGCACCCTCCTGTGCCACCAACCTTAGCAGGCGAGGGTGGCACAAGGAACATCCAAAGGGAGCACACCTTCCCCAGCCCCTCCTGCTCCCCTTTGTGATACTGCCGCACATTTCCAGGGATTTCTTTCTTCACAGCCAGCCCCAAATTATTTCCCCTTGGAGACAATCCCCCCTCCTGCAGCCTGGGGGGCCCACAAGAGGGAGAGCCAGCAGCACAGGCTCCTACCAAGGCAGTAAATGATGATATTCTCAGCCATTTGCTGGCCACGCTGCCTCTGCTCCCACTGGCAGATGGCAATGGCAGCTTCCCGTGGAGATGAAGAGATGCTGATAGGCATCTCCCCCCAGCCCAGGGCCGCCCTCCCCCCTGCTCTCCCTCCAGAGAGGGGTCTGCAGCCACACACGCCCCCCTCAGCAAAAGCTGCTGAGCCCCTAAAGCACAATCCTTACATTGCTTATTATTTTCCTTGTTTTGCAATTATCCAAATACACTCTCAGCTCTATGTGACCTACTTTTCCAGGGATATTTTCCTCACCCACAGCCCCAGCCTGTGAGGTGCAGGGTGGCACTGCTGGCCTGTGCCACACACAGCTGGGAGGGCACTGTGAGAGGTGGGCACTGCACCCACTGGCTGCACCATCCCACAGGAACCTGAAGCTCACAGCCAAGGGAAAAGGAGCTTTTTTGGTGACTCACCACAGGCTGAACCACCTCATGGTCGGAGCACTTGGAGACAGGCAAGTCCTGCTCACAGCTGCTGAGCCCGGATGCCTTTGAAAGCTGAGAGGAAAAGCACATTACAGCCTGGACGTGTCCTACCCCTGCAGCTTCACCTGGGCATTGCCAGCACGGCAACTGCTGCTGGCAACACAAGCCTGGCCTCTCTCAGGGAAGAAAAGGTGATTGAACATCTCTGGGGAAGACACCAAGGATGTGTGACCCACAGGACAAGCACAGAACACCACTTCACAGGAGGGCAGGAGGCAGGGCTGGGGAGGGCAAAGAAGTGCTCTTCAAACACCCCTGATAAAAGGCACTTGCTTCCTCTCCATCTGCAAGGACCTCTGCAGCTCTCAGAGCTCCCAGCCCACCACGCAGCACAGCACTGGAGCCATAAAAGCACTTTAAAATTCCACTTTGCTGTGCCTGAGTGCAGCGAGGGCTCCTGCATTCCCAGCCATTTGCAGCTGCAGGGAACTGCTCGATGGGAACACCCCGTGGCCCTGCTGACTTCAGCAGAACAACTCAGGTGCACAAAGCACACGCAGGAGTTTGGGAAAGCAACGCCCTCGGCTCCTCAGGACAGAGCATGTTTGCCAGGCTCGGTTTTGTAGTTTATCATTTCTCGCAGACATTACGCATCAGTGAACTTGAGAAATCATCAAAATCAGCAGGAAGGCAGCCAGATTGGAGAGAGATCGTTCATCAGATCCCGTATTCTGGCTCGGGTCCTACTCTGGAACGCGAACACGAGCGGACAGCGCGTGTCTGGCAGCCCAGCTGCGGGGCCAGGCCGGTGACACTCAGCCCAAGCCCCTGCTCCTGCAGTGTGGCCAGCTCTCCTCCCAGAGTGGGAGCACTGGAAGGTTCTGTGCCCCCAGCTCCAGCTCCTGAAGCAGCCCTGAGGCTCCGTCCTTCCCCACTCCAACCTCGCACCCCTCGCGGAGCCGCGAACGCGGCGCCAGGCAGCTCCTTACACGTCTGCCCCGGCTCTGAGCAAGCTGAGAGAAACAACAGAAGGAGAGAAACAAAGCAGCACGGACAGCTGGGCTCGGCATGAGCTTCATTATCAACCCTGCTCGCCCAGGACAGACGGCAGCACTGGAAGCTGAGGCTGCTCCTCCTCCCAGACTCCAAACACGCAGCGCAGTCGAGGGTTTTGCCTGTCGGCGGCTTTGGGCAGCGCTTGGTGCGTGCAGGAGGGAATGACTGCCCAGCTCAGTCCTCAAGATGCCCATCTGGGAATTCAGAGCACTCGTGCCCCCCCAGGAATGACTGCCCTGCTGACCAGGAAAGCACTTGGACCGGCTTCACAGCAAACCAGCCAGCGCTCCAAGAGCTTTCCTGAGTCAGGGCCTGACGAGACGACGGGAACAGCCAACACCAAAACCACACAGGCACGTCTCTTACTTTGCCATCATCCAGCCAGTCCTCTGATTTTGAATCAGCTGCTGCTTCTTCCCTCTCTTCATCCAGCACCTTTTCTGCACAGGACACGGTGTCAGCAGTGGCAGCCAGGCTGGCCAGCTGATCTGCCCCAGCCTTTTCTGCAGTTGGAGAGGCGGCTCGGGGCTGCCCAGGAGAGCCGGGCACATCCAGCCCTGCTGAGCTCCTTTCCCCCTCAGACTGAGGCAGCTCCTCAGCTGCAGAGGCATCTCCTTCCACCTCAGCATCTTCTTTGTCCCCAGCTTCATCCCCAGCAAGTTCCTGCTCCTCGTTGTGGGCAGACAGGCTGCTGTCAGCATCTCCAGGGAGGATCTGAACCGGAGACGGAGGGCACGCAGCGCCAGAATCCAAGGAAGACTCTGGCACTTCTTCAGGATGTCTCGATTTTAAAGACTCCTTCTAGGCAGCAAGTCAAACACAATTATAGACCCAATATTCTCTCTGAGGGATGCAGGAGTCAGGAACAGCACAGGCTCTCCTACAGCAAGCAGCAAAATCACAAATCTTTGGGTGACTTCAAGACCTGTTTGACTTCTGTTCACACAGTCCCGTTCCAAGGCCAGGGACTCCATTGACACAATCTCAATTCATTTCTCGGGCTCTGCCTTTTTTTGATCTGTTGCTTTTTTATTCACAGGGTCTCAGTGGATAAGAGTGGCTGTGCCAGGCCACCAGCCCCTGCGAGCACCCGACGTGCCCCACAGCGGGCCCATTTATGCTTCCACATTGGATCTGTTCAGTGAGAGATGGAAATTTGTAAGAGACCATGACAGGACATCCCACTTCTGCCTGACATTTCGAGCAGAGGAGAGCAGGCAGGATCACCATCCCACCTCCCAGTGGGACAGGCTGGAGGGTGGGCACTGATTGAAGGCACCACTCAGAGCTCAGAAAAGAGCCTGTGACTAACACAGCAGGCTGAGAGATGGGGGAAAAAACAACCCCAAATTAAAGCTTAGTCACCCAAAGGTTCAACTGCCTCTCCCAGCAGCGGGGAGGCCACAACACTGCCCATGGAGAGGGGAATAGCCAGGAGAAGGCTCCTTCATCAGCATGCAAACAGACCTGCTGCCACGTCCCACTTCCTCACTGTTTTATTAATGCCACGGTGTCTTGTCAAACACTCCCTGCATCCTGTGCACGGCGTGTTCTGTACACTGAGCGCATATTTTAGCGGGGTATTTTTATCAGAGTGCCTCTGGAATGCTGTCAGCTCCCAGCCTGGGGCTGCAGCGCTCCAGGAGCACGTTCTGAGTGTGTCACTGCTCTGCCAGACCTCCCCGGGGCCGGGCGAGCATCCAGCAGGACAGAGAGGACAGAAGAGCCCAACTCCAGGCACTTCCCAAAAATCCTGCAGCTCTGGGCCTCACCTGCAATTCCCTGGCACTGACAGCTCACAGTCCCTGTCCAGCAGAGGCTCCCAGAGTCACCAACCAGCCACCCAAGGCTCCTTGGGGACACCAGGACCCAGAGGAAGGTGGGCCAGAGGAACCTCTTTAGTCACCCTCATGCTTCCCCTTTTATGGGGATTAGGGTGGCTGCAAAGTGATGTTCCTTTCAGACAACTTGCTCCAGAGTTCTCCTGAGGACATCCCACCAGGAGAGCTGGCAGCATCCAGGATATCCCAAATGAGGCCAAGCAGGATCCTGATGCTTGAACACAGGATCACACACACACACAGCAAAATATATCAATACACCAGCAATGGTGTGCACACAAAAGGACTTCCCTCCAGGCAAGCTCACCTCAGCTACTAAAATATCCCAGAATAATCTCTTTGGCTGGCAGAATCCTATTTTAATGGCAATTACAGGCAAACCCTTTGTTAGCATCACACCTTGATGATCACAAATGCAACTCTGCAGAAGAGGGAACGGGGCCACTCAGACACACAGGTGGAGGAGGAGGGAGGTTCTTCCTCCTGCAACAACAGACTATGGATTTTCTATGGATTTCAGAGCTGGACAAGTCAGTTGGGTTATACCTGGCTTTGGGTGATCTTTTCACAAGCTGTGATGTTCTACCTGCCCTGAGTGGCACCAACTGATGGGAAATTCCTATCAAACCACTACTTCCAGTGATCAGCATTAAACTTTAACCAACAACAGAAGGAAGCCAAGCAGCTGCAGACACACACCACAACACCAGAAGCTGCCTACTGCATGCAAAGCCTGGGTGGCACCGTGCAAGCAGGACAGGGATGCCAGGGAGCCACTGTCACCTCTCCCAGGCTGGCATCTTCCTCATCAGGGCTCCTGTGGGGCTCGGGAGCAGCTTCAGCAGCATCAGCAGCATCAGCTGATGGGCTGCCAAGGTCCTCCTGCTCCTCCCTGCTGTTCTCCTAGGTGGGGGGACACAGCCACTTGCAGAATTCCCCACACCACCTTCCCAAGCTGGAGTACTGGCCCACCTAGGACAGGTCACCCCCCCACCACACACCCCTAGAGCAGAAAGCTCTCCAGCTGAACAGCTTTCCAGGGAGCTCACAGGCCCAGATTCCCACACATCAAGCTGTTGGATGCTTCACTGCTGCTTTTCCTGCTGGCCATGAACTCACTGCTCCTCCAGACTCTTCCCAGCTCCGGGTTCCCTGTGAGCCGTGTCTGAGGCTGCCTCCACTCCACCCAACATCCTGGCTCAGCAAGTCACTAAACCCTCCTATTTCCTTTGAATACAGGCATTCAACCCTGACCACGGGCTACACGAAGCCAGTTTTTTCATGATTTCACTCATTACTGCTTAGATTTCCCCCTTAGGACTTGCGACACAAACCCTTGCCTCCTGTTTTGCAAGGAAGCTGGAGAAGGGCTCGGGAGCAGGCTGAGGCTCGCTCCCAGGAATGCTTTTCTACTGCCACCTCATGGAACTACAAAAAAATTCTCTTTTTCCAGTCAGAGCACTGCTGTCTTATCAGGACGAGGCTATCACCCATCTGGGTTAGCAGCCTGGCTGTTGGGCAGCAATTGCCATTCCATAATAGATTCCCCAAGCCCCATCCCCGCGGCACTGAAATGCCAAGACAGCTCTTTGTTCCTGCACACATCAACATTTCAGCGAGGAATTGGGCCCCCACAGGCTGCTTGTTGTCTGGAGATGAGAGAGTCAGGGCTCTCTTTGTCACATCCACTTTAGCATAAGCCTTTGCAGATCCTGCCCAGCACCGTGAATAGGTTCTCCAGCAAAGTACTTTACAGCTTAATTTTCGTGCGCTGTGAAAAGGATAAGGGAAATACTCTAAAACACTTTAAAAGAAATTAATTTGCCTTTCAGATACTGGAACAGGATTTTCAAAGCGGTGAGAAAGGATTAATGTCAGCACAAACAGTCGGGCCAAATCACCAGAGCTGCTTACAACGCACTTCCCATTGTGCCCTTGTCATCTTAAGGCTGATCCCAGCTAAGGAAGCGCAGGGAAAGCACAGCACAGGCTGCACAAGGCCTTGGGTGCACTCAGTGCTCTGTGTCTCAGCCACGGGATTTATCAGCAGGGCAAGAAGAAAGAAGAACAGGTTTTGTGTTGCCGCAGAAAAGCGGCCACGTGCAGCCCACATGAAGATCCCTGTGGAAGCGAGTGACAGCGCAAGAGCATGCCCACAGGACGGTCTCCTCTCCTCTCCTCTCCCTCTCCCTCTCCCTCTCCCTCTCCTCTCCCCAGTGCCAGCCCTGCAGCCTCAGCTGACGAGGAACCTTCCCTCCACACCCCCTGACAAACACCGTGCAGGATGGAAATCTTCCTCACTGAGCCTTCCTCCCACACCAAGTGCAGAGGCACCTCTGGCCCCAGACCCTTTTCCTGCTGTTCCCTGGAAAAGCAGATTTCCCCTTGCCTGCTTCACCTTTATTTTTCCTGTCTGAGGATGAAGCAAAGCTGCAGCCTGTGCAGATATATCTCACCAAGTCTCAGCTATCAAACCACAACCACTCCAAACACAAACCTCCCTTCAGTGCCCACTCCACTGTCCCCTGTGAGCCACATCTGGCTGCTCACAGCCCCCCCAGCCCTGCTGCTGTGCCTTCCTCTCCATCACTCTGCTCCAGGGTGACACAGGAAACTCGCCCCTCATTCCTGCACTCTCATCCCCTGCCACAGCTCCTCTCCCACCTGGGCAGCCTCCCCTGCCCATCCCATCACTGTGGTCTCACCTCAAAGTCACAGCTGCCTGCCAGGGCTTCGACATCCAGGTACACATTTTTTGACAGTCTTGAGATCCAAGGGACACTCTGAAGAATTGGAAAAAAAAAAAAAAAAAAAAAGGCCAAAATTGAGTTCTGACCTCTGCAATGCCACAGGAGGGGTTCCCCAGCAGTGAAATTAGGCAGCAGAGCCATGGCAGTGCACCTACAGCCAATTCACCTTGGAATGACACCGGGGCAGATGTTGGTTTATAGGGATTACCGTGGGAAAACAGGATCAGATGCTTTTTGGGGACCAAGCAGCACAAAGAAAAGAGAGCACAAATGAAAGCCCATGGGAAAATGGAACAGCCATTACCAGGGGAGCATCAGGAGGCTTCAGCACTCACTCACAGCAACAGCCAGGGTACACAAATACCTCATTTTCACTTTCTTCCTCTTCATTTCTCCATTTCTCTGGCACTGCCACGTTCAGGGAACTTTTCTCCTCACAGATCAAATTCAGCAGGTTCTTCGTGCGGCTGGTGGGCTTCAAGATCTCTGCAGGCTATGAAAGCCAGAAGAAAGGTAAGTGAGAAGTCAGACAACAGGAAAGGGGAGATAGAGACCCACTGAGCCATGGGGCAGCTGCTGGGTTCTGGGAAGGAGATCAATTTCCGACCACTTAACATGTTTGTTTATTTTTGACGGTGTTTGTGTCTATGTTTTGTACATATTTTGCTTTGCCTTCCTTTAAAGAGTCAATTTCTTACCATTTAACAAATTTTATTGACTCCCAGGTTACTTTCTAGTAATAAATAAAGCATTTAACACAGTTGTAAACCTTACATTCATCAGGACAACAGTTTTTCTAATTTTGTTCTCAAATAAAAGAGTGAAAATGGTTTATGAAATTGTATTATCTGTATTGTTTGTCATGCTGCATTTGGACACTAAATTCTACTAAAACTTAACACTTTTTTTTCCTCTGCAACAGTTATTGAAACCATTCTTTCAATCTGCTAAACACAGCAGAAGAAAGCTCACCACTAATTTAGCACTGGGCTCCCTAGAAATAGAAAAAGAAAAGAAATACAGTTTTTTAGCATACAGCAGTATTCCAAAACTGGCAGAAGATCACAAGCCCTGTCATTGAAGTGCCCCCACGCCTGTGACCCTTTGCAGTGTGCTTCCCAGGGCACATTCCCAGGGAAGAGGGAGCCTCACCAGAGTTCCTTCCTTGGAGGTGAGGCTGGAGTCCCCCACACTCCCCAGGTCCAGGCTCCCACGAAGGGCGATGGATGAAGATGGGGTGAGGCCACGGAGAGGAGAGAGGGTGCCCAGGGGAGGCTGGATGGGAGCCAGCTGGGAGCCTGGGGGCTGGAGAAGCACAGGGAAGTCACTGGCAGGGCAGCACAGGTGTGCAGCTCACATTCCTGACCTTGGAACGGGACAAGGAGCTCCCCTGGGCAAAGAGGGCTGTGGCACCAAACCTGCTCAGAGACCCCACACTCAGCACATGGGACAGGAAAGAGGGTTTGATTTACTTATTTTGCTTCCCAAATGCCCATCTGAACAGGTCCTGAATGCTCCTCACCCTCCCAGACACACCCACAGTGCGTGTTTACTGCAGAGTGTCTTACAGCCAAAATTCAGGACGATTGTGTGCTCAGTGCTCCCAGCCCAGCTGATTCACTGCCCACCACCCGGGTTTGGGGTCACAGGGCACTTTGGGTCCTTGAAGCCACTTGTTCATCCTCTGCCCAGCCCTCCCCAGAGCACTGCAGGCAGAGCCTACTCACAGGGAGTTGCTTCAGGAACTGCTTCTCCTTCTTGTCCTTCTTCTTCTCTTTCTTCTTCTTGTCCTTCTTCTCTTTTTTCTCCTTCTTTTCCTTCTTCAAGCTGCTCCGTGCCAGCAGCTTCTCCCTCTCCTGGATGACCAGCTGCTTGTAGTGCTCATCACAGGGATGCTCCCACATGGAGTGCCCATTTTCAAAGTTGAAGTAATAGATGTTACCGCCCTCAATATCTTGGCTGCACGGCAAAAACAGCAGGAAAAGGTGAAAGAGCACATTAAAAATGCAGCTGCACAGGCCAGAACATCTTTGCTGATGGTGTGAGCACCTGAAGCTCAACAAAGAGGAGTGTGATGTCTCCAGGAGGCCAAAAATGTACCAGTGTGGGAAGCAGCTCTCCCAGGATGCTCATATCCAGCTTCCCAAACATTTTCTCCCCTTCTTCTGCCACCCCAAAAAGCCCTGAACTCCTGATACCCCATCTAACCCTATTCTCTGCCAGCTGGAAGCCATTCCCCTCGTCCTGTCCCTGGGAATGCCCCTGCACAGCTGCTGCCAGAGCTCTCACCAGGCCTTCCACTGCGGGGGCAGCGGGGTCACCAGGCACTCCCTGGCCAGCCACAGCAGCTCCGACTCCTTGTCGGGGTCGATCCCGATCGTCGGCGCAAAACCCCGGATTTCTGGGGAAACAGAAGAGAGCAATCTGTGAAGTTGCTCTGCCCAACAGAGCCACGCTCCTCAGCTAAAGCTGTGAGCACACTGGGAAATCCTCAGTGCAGAACAAAGCTGCCCCAAGCCAGCAGCAGAGCGCTGTGTGACACTGCAAGGTGACATCCAGCTCTGCCTCCGCTAAAACCCCGTGTATCCCACCCTCCCCACCCACTTCAGAAACCAATTCCTGTCTTCTGAACACACCTAGAAGTGACCTGCATGCCTGGATTCCTTCTCCCAGCTCCTGGGAAGATGGGTCTCACTCACCGTGCTCCTGAGGAATGTATTCAGTGTCCTCTTCTTCCAGAATGAGCTGGTCCCCAATGCACACAGCTCCTGCCATGGATCCCACACCTGGCAGCAGGGAGGAACCAGCACAGAGTCACAAATGCCCTCAGAAAAGAAAATTCCTCATCCCCAGCACACGGCAGAGCCCTTCCACAGACAGCAAAACCGAATCAAAGAGCTTCCACACACACTTCCAAGGGCTGTGGAAACAGGCAGCAGAGCTGAAGTAGCACAAAGTTATAATCAGATCCCCCAGGCTTTCCAGTTTCCACAAGAGAGGTGCTTCAGGCACTTTTTAACCAGATAAAAAGTAAGCTGAAATGAGAAAGAGAAGCAAGGGAAAGCAAGCAACTTTCCCAAAGCATTGCTTTGTGATTTAACTCACACACCACACCACAGCTGGGCCCTTCCAACCCACCCAGCACCGGTTCATGCCCTTGGAACTCACCACCTCACCCCAAACATCCTCACCTGTGGCTCTGTGTTGCCACATTTTTGCCAGCACAAGCACTGGGGGCCCAGGACTGCTGCTCAAACACACAATTGAATGCCAAAGTCAGACATTTCAACCTAAACCCCTCCAAATTCTCAGTGCAAAAAGCTTTCCTCTGCTTTCCTTGTGAGACCCCATGGAGTTGTGGTACCTGTCAGGAACCCCCCAGTGATAACCACCCAGAGCAGGATCACCACCTATGACACAGCCATCACCACCCTCTCCACCTCGCTGTGTCCTCAGCCCATCCTGTATTTATAACTCTTATGTAAAGTAAGTCTCAGGAGCAGCAACTAATCCTGGCAGTTTCCAGGTGAAGATATTCTCAGGACACCCAAACCAAACCAGCACCATGGAGCTTGCGCCACTCCCCCTCCCAAATGCCCCCAGTCAGAGCATCTGGATGTGGGCAACTCACTCGGGGCCTTCTGTTCCTATTTTCCTCTCCCAAAAGTATCCCAGCCCCGTCTCCCATCGCTGGCATTGGAGGATGAATTATGGGCTCACTCCTCTCTTGGAGACTGCCTCACCACACATGGGGAGACCTTAGTGCGACCTTTCGGTGCTTGAGGGGCAGCTATAATTGATGGGGACAAGGGGGAACGGCTTTAAACTAAAAGAGGAGAATTTGAGTGAGATCTGTGAAGGGAATTCTTTCCTGTGAGGGTGGTGAGACCCTGGCACAGGGTGCCCAGGGTCGCTGTGGCTGCCCCATCCCTGGGAGTGTTCAAGGCCAGGTTGGACGGGGCTTGGAGCAAGCTGGGATAGTGGAACGCGTCCCTGCGCACGGCACGGGGGTGGAACTGGATGATTTTTCAGGTCCCTTCCAACGCAAAAAACCGTTCTGTAGCTCTATGCAAAGAGAACCGAAGCCTCAGTGCAGCCGCCGCCGCGCCAGCCTGGAGCCACGGAAAAAGCGCGGCTGGCAAGGAGGACGAACAGCTTCGGTTAATAGGTGATTTCTATTTTTTTTTTCCTAAAAACTAGGGGGGGAAAGCCGTTTTCGCGCTTACCACGACAGCACGCACGCGACACACGCACAGCCAGGATGCAGACCACACGTGGGGGCGGGAGGCCGGAACCCGCAGCCTCCGCTCACCGAGGGGAGCCTCCTCGGGCCGGGGCCCGGGTCCGCTGCTGCTGTGGGCCCCCTCCCCGCCCGCCGCTCACGGTGGCTCGGGCCGGCTCCGCCGTTCCGCGGGCGCCGCCGGTTGCCCGGAGCGCGGGACCCTCGGCGGTCGCTGCGCGGGGCCCCGCCCCCTTCTCGCCATTGGCCGGCGGGGCGATGCTCCGAATCCGATTGGTGCTCGGGGAGGCGGGATGCATGACGTCACCGCGGCGGGGCCGCCGGGGGCTGCGGTTGCCATGGCGACGCGTGGGTACCGCCCGCAGCGCATCCCGGCGCGTCCCGGTGTGTCCCGGCGGGGCGGGACGGGACGAGGCAGCGGGACGGGGACGGAAACAGGGGCCGGGAAAGGGCCGGGAGCACCGGGCAGGGTCGGGGCGG
>VZSR01000243.1:101873-113070 GCA_013398615.1 Brachypodius melanocephalos | reverse complement strand
CAATGCGTGTCACTGGTAGCGCAGCTGCGCGTTTGAGAGCGTGTACAGAGCCGGTCCCACGTGTACAGAGCACGGCCGCCTCTCACCTGTACAATATATCCATATATCTCTATTTTTAATTCCAGCCCTGAAAGCCACTGTTCCAACATTAGGAGTCAGTCCTGTTTTGTTTTGGGTTTTTTTTTTTAATCGTTTTAGCCTTCTGTTCAGTCGTCAGCAACTGTGGCCATCGTGCAGGGCCAGGGCTCACGTCACAGCCGTGTTTGGTGGGAGCACGTGGCGGTGAGGGGGTCCCCGCTGGCTTGAGGAGGGGGTGCAGGGCTGGAGCACGCAGAGCAGTGGCTCACAAGCCCAGGGGACCCTGAGCACAGGAGGCACCTCTGTCCTCGTGGTGTCCCTGCAGCACGGGGAGGATTTTCCAGCGTGTGAGGACAGCCCCTCCTCCCCATGCTGCAGGATCACGGTCCCTTCCCCAGAGCAGATTCCCGTGACCTTGCAGGCAGTGGTAGTGCTCTATTCCCTCGCTTCTCTGCCTCCAGTCTGGATAGGAGAGAGCTCAGACACGGAGATTCCACAATTAAAAGGCATCACTCCTCCATGAACAAAGAGGTGATACCTGCAGTGCCAGGGCTGAGCTGGCATCTGCCCCACAGAGCCACCGGGTCAGGCAGGGACAGACCGAGGTCCCACAGCAATCACCGAGCATAAAGCTTGTTAACTAAACCCCGCAGACAAAGGTTTCTTTGGGAAAGCAGCGAGGGAGCCAGGAAACGCAGGCAGCGTAGGAGACCGGCCAGCCCTCGCATGGGGCACTGCCACAACAGCCCCCACACTGCCCCTGCTCACCCCCACCGCGCTCACACGGAGCCCCCCAGCCCCAGCCTCGCTCCAAACCCGCATCCAGCCGCTCCCTGCAAGAGGGCAACGTTCTCCCCCCACCCTCGTGCCTGCCCAGGACCCCAGAGACTCTGTTGTGGACCACTGCCTTAAAACACGCCCCGAGCGTGTGCGTGCGCGCCCGAGGATCCGGCCTGCGGCGGGTTCAGCACCCAGGGGTGCCCCCCTGCCCTCCCGGGGCACAGGGGCCGCCAGCCGTGCCGGGTTCCTGCCGCAGACTGCGAGGAAGCGGGGGGGAGTTTTTAGAGAGTCATTGCAAGATTTTCAGCGGTGCTGAGCACCTCGCAATCCCACCGAAATCCATGGAGAAAGGGTTGGCGTGTCAGCCCGTGCTTTAGGAGGAAGTACAGGAGAGGGGAACGCAGGAATTCTGACAGGTTGGTTTATCCTGAGCTGCAGCGCAGCCACGTCCGTCTGCTCCCTCCCCAGGGCCCGGTGACAGCAGGGGATGGGACAGGATGGGACCATGGGCTGTCGCTGGAGGCTCCAGTCCTCTGTAACCCAGTGTCTATGTAAGAACAATGAATGTTAACACGGTAAATTATTATGACATTAAAAGAAACGACCACAAAAAATCGGCTCTTTATCTGCACCTTATTCATTGGCACGAGGGGGGAAAAAACCAGGTGATGACTGGCAGGGATGTGGGGGTGGTGAGGCATCTGGTCATGAGGAATGGCCCTAGGAAAGGAGCTGATGGGATCCAAGTGGGAAGAGGTGGCTGTGTTCCCACTGACCCTCATTTGGAAGAAGCCAGCAAGGCTAAGAAATGAGGAGCTGCAGCAAAATCACTGCATAATATACACACTTTATTTATGAATTTGTATGTTTACAGACTTTCTATACACACATTACCTATATAATAAAAATGTACATGTGTATACATGATCGTATAAATATAGAACTGTAGAAATCTTAGAACTGATCCTGTCTATTCACAGCAACTCCTCTTGGGGGCCCACGATGTCCAAGCAGCCGTCATTTGAGGCTTGGGCAAAAGGGGCAAGTGTCATTCGTGTTGGTTTGTGCCCAGAATTTGATGCACTGGAAAGAGAGAATTAGTCAAGAGCCACTGGCCCAACCCAAAGGTGCCATCATTGTCCACAGCACCTGCTTCAGGGATGGTTTCCTTTGCTCCTTGCAGCCTCCCATCACAAGGTCACCATGAGGAAGGAGCTCTTGTCACCCTCTTGTCACCCTCCTCAACATGAGTTTCCATTTCCTTGAGGGGCCACTGCAGAAGGCCCCAGAGTTGTTGGGATGGGGGACTGTCCACACAGGTGGACCAGTACCAGACCCATGGGATAGGAAAGTCTCCTCCTCTTCCCAAGAGCTCCTGTCTGCCATTCCCAGCCCAGACACTGAGCAGCAGTGGCAGCTCTCCCCTCACCCTGTGTTCCAGATCCTTCCAGACTGTCCTGCTCCAGCATCTAACCCTCACAGACACAGCACAGGCTCAGGGACACAAGGGCAGCCTGTTCCTAAAGCCACCACCATGCAGGGTGGCCCAGCCGAGAGCACAGAAAGGATGGGATGACAGGATGCAGGGAAGCTATTTATTGATCATACCCTTCTCCTGGTAAGGTGTCAGGACAAGGACTCGGGAAGGGTCACCTGGAAGGACCAGAAGGAGGCCCCGAGCAGCAGAACACACTCACCTCCTTGTGCAGCACATGTGAGCAGGCCATGGGGTGAAGGTCACCAGGCTGCACGAGCTTCTGGCACATCAGACACAGCTTACAGGCAGCTGGGGTCTGGGATGGGCAGTGAGGGGAAGAAAGGAGCAGGCAGGAAGTCAGACACATGGCTCTGATCACAGATTCAGCTGCAGCCCAAGGCCACAGGCTGCCCAGTCCCCTCTCTGCCCACAGCCATCACACCCCGAGAGCCACCATCACATCTCGTGTCTCTCTGTTCCAATGTGAAACACAAAGGATCTGTGCCCCCAGTCCTCCCCTTCACCTCAGCAGCCCAGCAGCCCTCTCCTGTGTGAGGAGAGAGCTCCCAGCTCCACAGGCTCATCCCAGGCAGGCTCCCCCCTCGCCACTCCCCAGGGAAGCCAAGCCTTACGTGTGACGCTGTTCCTGGGTAAGCGACCTGGGCCGGGGGCAGGAACATGGGTGTGCTGATCCGAGGCAGTGGAGCAGAGAACATGGGGGCCCTGATCCGGCCCAGAGGCTGCAGCAAGGCAAAGGAGACACATCAGAACAGCCCCGGAGGAAAGGACAGAGGGGTCACCCCGGGGAAAACCATTCCCTGGTTACGCTGCAGTCAGCAGGACAGGGAACCCAGGGGACAGCCCTGACGCACAGCCCAAGCTCTGTGGGGAAGCAGGAAGGAGGGGCAGCTCTCTCTGCTCCCCAGGCCCCCCGTTCCAGCAGCCCCCAGGCTGTCCCACCTGAGCGCCGGCCGCTGCCCGCTCCTGCTGCTCCGCCAGCTTGGCCGCCACCAGCTGGTTCAGCTCCTCCATGGTCAGCCCGGCCATGGTCCTCCGGGCAGTCTTGATCTGCTGCAGGATGTTGGTCAGCTGGGCCCTGCATGGACAGCAGCCTGCTAAGAGGTCTCAGTCCTCACAGACTGGGATCCCTCAGCCATCACTGCCTGGGGGAAGCCGTGTGCTTCCCCTCCACCCTCCAAGTGAGGTGAGTCAGGTGGCTGAGGAGCTTCTCTCCCCAGAACACTGGGGAAAGAGCAAAGGAACCCCCAGAGACAGGCTGGGGGGCTTCTGGTTGTGCCCAGACGCTGTCCTTCAAAGCTCCCCAGCACTACAGCAAACCTGATGGATTCCACCACCTCTGCCTGCCTCACTTCCTGCTCACACAGCAGCCCCCCTTCCCCTGAGCCCACCTCCCATTCCACACACAAACACTTGCCCCTCAAAAAACACCAGGCCCTTACTTGTTGCACTGTGGAAACCGAGTCAGCAGCTTCTCCAGCAGCTTCTCCAGCTTGTCGGCCGGCTGGGGCCTGTGGAACTCGGGAGCCACATTCACAGCACCCAGACCAGGCGGGGGAGGGATGGAGGCAGCAGGGGGCATGTGGGGGCTGTGAGTGCCAATGAGAGAGGCCACCACGGGGCTGTTCCTCCCTTGGGAAGCTGGCAGGGGCGGGGAGGGCTGGTTGGGCCTGGACATGGCGGGGTTGAGCAGAGGGAAGGAGAGCGCCCGAGGGTCGGCGCTCGGCATGACCATGGGGACGGGGACGGGCCCGATGGGGAAGGGGAGCCGGGGAGTCAGGGATGGGTTGGGCTGGAATGCCGTCAGCATGAAATCTGTCTGAGAAAGAAACAGGGGAAGAGGGAAAGGCTGGTTAGAGTAAGACCACCTGGAAGGAGAGCCGAGTGCCCTCTCCTCCAGCCAGCGAGGTGGGAGCTGCAGGCACTGGCAGCTGGAAAGGGAAGGAGACCATTCCCTCTCTTCTCTAGTAAGGCCAGACAGGGAATGGGCCATCCCACACACGCACAGCACCAGGGAGGTTGTGCCAGGGCCTGGCAGCACAGAATGCCCGTGCTGTGGGGCTGGAGAGGCACTCACTTCCGAAGGCGGAGGAGGCAGCGTTGGCGTCGGGATCTGGGGGAGGCTGCTCAGCTTTGTGCCATTCCTCACCATCTGGATGTGGTCATTGAACTGATCCTAGGAGAGAGGGAAGAAAAGAGGCACATTTATCAGACCTGAGCAAGTTTGGGGCATTCTAACCCAGGGGGTGGCAGGCCCTAAAGTAGCAGTGTTTGGCTCCATAGAAGAACAGAAGAGGAGCTGAAGGCAGAAACACTGTGTACGTAAAGAACTGCTCACTGCTAGGCTGGGAAAGGTCAGCAGGAACTTACTCGGACACTTTGCTTGGTCATTCGTATCCTGTTCAGCCTCATCTCCCACTCCTGCTTTGGCCTCATGGTCTCCAGCGTGGGTGGTGCAGACCTGCAAGCACAGCTGAACTTTCCCACTTGCAACTGTGCTTTCACTGGCAGCAAAGTGGGAGCAAGCAACCCCCCACACCCTCCTGGCTTCCCCTCCTCCAGTGGGGTGGGAAGGGCTCACCCCCAGGTAAGGCACCCCACAAGGGAGAGGGACTGATCTGGGGACACACAGGGACACCACAGTCAAGAGCACTGGCTGAGCCTGGCTGAACAGTGACAGGAGACAGCCCATGTACCCTTCCTGTGTGACATTATTGAATCACATTGATCCAGTAAGAAAACCCACAGGAAATCCTGAACTATTCTAGTCCAACCTCCAATGTAAGCAGAGGAAGAGGAGATGGGACACGGGGACACCTGAGTGAGTCTCCCTGCCACTTCTGACACGACACAGACTTACTTGAGGTAGGTGAGGTGTAGCTCTGCTTCTTTTTCTGCTTCTTCTAGTTTCAACACCAGCAGCTCCTTCCGGCTTTCCAGGGACAGGATCTATGGGGAGAGGCTCAGGTTTTTTATTCCCATTTCTTGCTGCCAGACCAGGCACTAGGCACTGCTCCCTGCTAATGCTCACTGCTCTGATACTTGCTCATCTTTCCTCTTATCCCACAAAGTGGGACTTGGCCTTGTCCTCAACTGCTCCTAATTTCACAGAACTGTCCATTATCCATCTGCAACCTCAAACCAACCACTTTGCAGGGAAGAAGTCAGCTGCTCACCTCTGCTTTCCAGGCCCGTTCTGTCTCCTCGAGAATGTTCCTGTTGATTTCATTGTGCTGGTTCTTCAGCTTGTCCAGCTCCATCTCCCACAGCTGCCTGCACACAGAACAGAACGAGCCCCCTTAGGCTCAGGCACCGGAATGGCCACAAAGGGATGGATCTCAGGAGCTCTGGATGGGGTGGAATCATGGAAGATCAGCAGGCTCCAGGCTGTGACACCAGCCCCAGCTCCCTGGGCTGTGTGAGTCACTGTCCCAGCAGTGAGCTGTTCCACAGCACACAAACAAGCAGTGCAAACACGCTGGGCAAAATGAGGGAAATTCCCCTTGGCAAAATTCAGTCCAACCCCAGGGAAGATCTGAACCAGGAATCAACTCGAGCAGCAGGCAGAGCTACACTGTTCTGATCCTGGAGAAGTTTAAAGCTGGGCATTTCCACCTGTGCTTTGGGAACACCTGGATCTGGAGCATCCCTGCCCAGCTTTAAATACCCCAAGCGTTCCAGAGTTCAGCGTAGCTGGACAGCTGTGGGGAACAGACAGGGAAATCAGTCTGCCCTAATTCTGGGGAGTTGAAATTCAATCACAAGTAGCAGTTACAAGCTGAGTCAATCCTCCAAGCACAAACTCTAATCTTAGGGGATCTTTATGTCACAAGTATCCAGGAGTCTGCTTGTGACTGGGATCAAAGAAGATTTAATCCAGAGCCCTGATGCTGAAAGAGGAGATAAAACCTCTAGAGCATGTAACTGGCCAGCACTGCTGGATCGTTGTCTCTACTGTGTCCCAACCAAGAGTATCGGATTCACTCTGAGGCAGAATGACAGGAAGGAACAGTGCACTGGGCAGCATCAATCAGGTGAAGAATAAGAGCCTTACTTCTCATCAGACTGCTCTGCGATCAGAGAGGCAATCTTGTTTTCCTTCTCCTCCTGCTCCTTGAGCAACCTGCACAGGAGAAAAGGAACAGCAGAGCTGGAAGCCCAACGGGGGAGGGCCCACACTGAAACACCCCTGGGCCCAACCCCACACCACAGGCTGGGGACGGCTCCCTGCAATGTGTGTGGGAAAACTGCTGCCAACAGCCTCTGGAGCACGGATCTTGCTGTCTCATGACACTGCACAAAGGCTGTGGCACAGAACCAGGCTCACTGCAGGCAGCTGTGCTGCTCCCCCTGTGCTCTGCCGTGGTCACTTGGGGGAAAAGGGCTGAGCACCTGCAGCCATCACCGGAGGAGTTTTATCCAAAAGATCACTGAGTCCTCAGAAAAAAACACAGACCTCTATGACGTGACAGAACGGCTCCATAAAAGTGCCAAGTCAAACACAGGGCCTATCCTAAATTTATCCATATACAAGTCTGATCTAAATACTCACAGCTTCCTAAAAGTTTAAAGTTCTTTGCTCCATCAGGTTTATATCATGGTTAAGCAAGGCTTCCTTCCCCAAAAATAAACACTTTCTTTTCCATACAAATACCTTCTGCCTTTCTCACAGAGTTTCTCAATTTCAGCTTTGAGATCCTGCTCCTTCTGCAGGAATTCTTTCTTTTCTTTCTCCATCTTTTTCTTAGTCTCTTCTCGTTTGATTGTAACATCCTGAATTGCTTTCAGGATCTCCTGGAATAAAAGAAGCATCACACAGATACAGAGCAAAATTACCAAGCTATGGTTTTAATTTAAAATCCGTGGGGGTTTTTTAATTAAATGATTAATGATATTACACAGCAAACTCTTTCTTTTTAGCAGATCCAGTCAAGATATAAATTGGTTATTATGAGGAAATTCAGGAGATTGATGCTCTGGACGGCAGGTTCTTGTGACTCTTCACAAAGGTTTTAAAATTAATTACAAGGCAGGTTAAACGAAAACAACTCTTCACCAAATACCTGGTGGTTTTTCATCTCCTCTTCCCTCCGCTGCTGGAGCTGCTTAAGCTGGACCTGCAGCTGATTCTCCACCTGCCTCTGTTTGTCCAACACCTCCTGGTAGCGCTCCTTCAGCAAGGCCCGCTCCGACATCATCTTGTCCTGCAGTGGAGAGCAGAATTTCCTTGTAACAAGGACAGCTTAAGGACTTCAAGGCTGAGATTGGATGGTCTTGGAGGCCTTTTCCAACCATAATGATCCTGCGATTCTATTTTGACAGGAAAATGGTGGGAAGAAGAGCTGCAGCTCCTTTGCGTGGGAAGGTGAGCGGCAGAGCCCAGACGTGAGCGCAGGGCTTCGATACCCACCAAGTTCTTCTCGATGTCCTGGTCTGTGTTCACGTCCACATCGGCCGCCTTGAAGTCGGTCTGTGAAGGGAAATGATTGAGATCAGCCCCTGCAGTGACCAGAGAGGGACTCCAGGCCCTCCCTGGGCAGCAGTTCCAGTGCTCTGCCTCCCTCCATGGAAAGGAGCCCTCTGTCATACTGAGATGAAACTTATCATTTTAGTTTATGGCCATTGTTCCTCATCCTATAGCTGGGCACCAACAAATAGAATCAGGCACCATTCTCTGACATCCCCTGGAGATACTTATATGCATTAATGGGATCCCCTCTTAGTCTTGTTTAGACCAACCAGGCCCAGCTCCTACAGTCGCTCCTCATAAGACAGATGCTCCAAACCCCTCATCATCTTCTCAGCCTTTGCTGGACCCTTCTTCAGTAGTTCCTTGTCTTTCTTGTACTGAGGAGCCCAGACCTGAACACAGCACTCCAGGTGTGCTTTCACTAGGGTCGAATTTTAATTAAAGATTAATTGAAGACTATTCAAAGCAGAGAACTGGGCACACAACAGCGGCTGTAAAGCTGCAAGTACGGATGTGTTTTACCCCCAGTCTCGACTCATTCAGTTCTCTTTGTCCTCCAGGTTCTACAGGAACCTTTCAGGGCTCTCGGGCCGCACACCACAAACGCCCCGAGCCCCGGGGGAGCTGCACTTACCTGCACCGCGATGTTCTGCGACGGCCTGGCCGGGGCTGCCTCCTCGTCGGGCTCCTCGGCCGCCGCTCCGCTCTGCCCCGCGGCCTCCGCGCCGCCGGCCCCGGGCTCCGCATCGCCGCCGGGGCCGGGGGCGGCCGCGGGGTCCGCATCCCCGCCGGGCCCGGGCTCGCCGGGGCTCTCCGGGGCGGAGAGCGGGCTCCCGCTGCGGGGAACGGGGACATCGCTCAGCGCCGCGCCGGGCCCGCATTCCCGCTCCATCCCCGCTCCGTTCCCGTTCCGTCCCCGCTCCATCCCCGCTTCACCCCCGTTCCATTCCCCCTCCATCCCCGCTCCATCCCTGCCCCATTCCCGCCCCATCCCGGCGCCGCTGCCGCCCCGCCGGGCCCCTCCACCTTACCTGCCGGGCGGCGCGGGGGGGCCGGGCTCGCAGAGGCGCGGCGGGTCGGGGCCGTCGACCTGCGCCTGTTCCAGCGCCATGGGGGCGGCTGCGGGGCTGGGCCGGGCCGGCCGAGCGGCACCGGGCGGCACCGGGGGGCACCGAGCGGCACCGGGCGGAGCGCACGACCCGCGCCCCCGCCGCACCGCCCCTTCCGCCCCGCGCCCCGGCGGATGTGACGCCGCTGTCAGCGGCACCGGGGTTCCGGCGGCGGCGGCGGCTCATGCCCGGTGAGCGCTGCGGGGCGGCACCGGCGGGCGGCGGGATGCGCACCGGGCCGGGGAGCACCGGCCTCGCTGTCGCCGGCTCCCCGCGGGGGTGGCGGAGGGGAGCCAGGGTGTTGTGCCCGCGGGTGACCTCCGCGGTGTCCCCCGGTGCCGGTGCCCGGCGGAGCGGGGAGCGCTGGGGCTGCCCCGGGGCGCTGCGCGGTGCCGCTCCCGGGGTGTATCGAGGGGCGCTCAAAAGCCTGAGTTTTAGGGAGAGAAACCTGGAGCTCGGTGTCCGGCAGCAGCCGCAGCGGATGAGTTGTGTCAGAGGGGAATGGACCGGATCGAGGCAGGAAAAGGGCCCGGGGTGCCGAGCTCCGGGCACGTCGGGAGGTGTTTTCCCCGCTCTGCGCTGCCGTGGCTTGCGGAATGCGGGTTGAGCCGGGGCTCGGTGGTGATTTCCGCCTATGCCAGGGAAAAACAGGTTTCTCTCGCCGTGGGGCAGGTGAGGAACGAGTTCGGTGGGGCTCCTGCACAAGAGGAGCCAGCTCTCGGCTGCCCACGGAGCATGGTGTATGTTCTGGGGAACAGCGCATCAAGAGTTTCTTATCAGTTCCTTATCAGAGGCGAGAGGGGGAAGTGGTTCCTCCTGCCATCCCAGCGCGGTGTTTCCTGGCCCGGGGCTGCCACCCAGCAGGCAGGGCAGGGTTGGGATCGATCCCTGCCCAGCTTGGGTGTGCCTCCAGCTCTGAACCACTGGGAAAGAGCTGCCTCGGCTGGGGTTTCCCGGGAAGGGGATCTGCTGTGCAGAGGGTTAGTTGCAAGCCCCGTGGGGCTCTGCGGGACCTTCAGGTGAGATCCTGGCCGTCAGGAGGAGTTCTCACCAGTTCCACTTGCGCTGTTGCAGCCCGCCTGTCTGATGCCGCATTGGAGGCGGGGAGCGCCGCTATGGAGTGCAGGGATGGAGGCCACGCTCTGCATCCACACGTGCCTTTGGCTGAGCGCTGCCTGGATCCCGCTGGGCTCACCGGCTCAGCACGCTCCGGACACTGAGGACGGCCACGGGAAGCTGACGTGGGCGGTCAGCCTGGATGCACCCGAGGAGGAGCTGGAGCAGCGGGCAGAGGAGCTGGCCCGGACTGCGGGGCTGGTGAACATGGGCCGTGTCGGGGAGCTCAAGGGCCATTACCTCTTTGCCTACCAGCCCGATGGCCACGCGGTGGCTGAACATGAAGCAATAAGGAGGTCGGTGGACACTTTGTTTGCACAGCACGACAGCGTGCGGTGGCACTCGGAACAGAAGCTTCTGAAGCGCTCCAAGCGCAGCCTGCACTTTAACGATCCCAAATACCCCCAGCAGTGGCATCTGGTGAGTGGTTCTCCAGCTCCTGCTGTGCTGACAGGCTCGGGCTGTTCGTGTGGCCACGGGCGAGCTGTCATGAGGGAGGCAGAACAGCCTCTTTCTGTTCTTTGGTGAGGAGAGAGCTCGCTGAGAGCTCGGCCTGCCTGCCACGTGCTGGCTGTGATAACGGGAGGAAGCAGCTCCTGCAGCTGGTTGTGCACTGGTGGCACTGAGGTGGGCAGAGCAGTTTGGCTGGAGCACACTGTGCCCTCCCGTGTCATGGCTCGAGCAACTGCTGCTCCCTGTCCACCTCAAACTATCTCTCCTGACTGTCCTGTGGCTCCTTCCCATGCTGGCCCCAGCCCCACACATCATATCCAGTGCAGCCAGGAGGTCCCCTCAGCGCTGACCCTGTCCCCTCCTGTCCTTTCTGGTGCTTAGAACAACCGCAAGAGCCCCGGGAAGGACATCAATGTCACGGGCGTGTGGGAGCGGAACGTGACGGGGCGTGGGGTGACGGTGGTGGTGGTGGATGACGGCGTGGAGCACACCATCAAGGACATCCAGCCAAACTACGTGAGTGCCTGCACAGGCTGGAGGCTGGGCAGTGTGACAAGAGTGTGTGAGAGCTCAGAGTCCAACCTGCGCCATCACCTTGGGCTCAGCCAGAATGGAAGGTGCCAGCAGAAGGCATTTTCTGGGAGATTTAGCACCCGGGTTTTGGGGTTACCTGCCTCTGTGCAGCCCATGGGAGGC
>VZSR01000243.1:88067-101773 GCA_013398615.1 Brachypodius melanocephalos | reverse complement strand
TGCTCGGGCTGGTTGGGCTGTTGCAGGGAGGGCCTGGCGCCTGCCTGAGCTCCTCTCCAGAGGATCTGGCTCCTGGCAGCTTTTCCAGAGTGTTCCTGGCCTCTCTGGCTGCCAAAGTTTTGGCAGAGCAGCTGTGCCATGCTGGCTGAGCCAGGTGGTTGTGCCACGATGTGCCCAGGCTGTGTCTGGAGGCACTGGGGCAGCAAATCTTGGCCAGTCCCTCTCACTGCCCTGGCCCCTGGTCTCAGCTTTGCCTTGTGAGATGGACAGGGGTGAAGGGCCGGTGTTGCATCTCTCCCCTGCAAGGCCAGGGAATTTGTGCTATGCCCCAGCTGTCTCCAGAGCTCCTGAGCTGCTCTGCAGAGGGAGGCGAGGGCTCTGTGCCCTGCAGGATGTGTCCCTGGCAGGGCAGGGGACAGCAACGTTGGGACACGATTCTGTCCATACCTGGTCACACCACAGTCCCTGGGGTGCCAGGGGCAGTCAGGGCTTGCCCAGGGCACAGCAGGCAGAGGCTCCCAGCTGGCAGAAGCAGGGATGTACCCACAGCACAGGAAACAGGAGGGTTTGCCCCAGATCCATTCAGGATCTGGCATTGCCTCAGCCCTCCAAGGCTGGGCTGGCCTTGCAGGGTGAGCACAGCGGGGCAGCCTCGAGCCAAGAGTTTGTTTGCAGCTTCTGCAGCTCATGTGATCTGTGTTAGCCACATTCCTCTGTCCTGCAGGCATCCGAGTGCTGGACGGGCCCCTCACGGACAGCATGGAGGCCATTGCCTTCAACAAGCACTATCAGATTAATGACATCTACAGCTGCAGGTGAGCCCCCAGGGGACCCTGCTCTGCCTGGGGACAGGGTTACAGCTCATGGCTGAGTGCTCACTCCAGCCCCCATCCTCCTGTGGCTGCAGCTGGCTTTGAGGCACCAAAATCCTGTTCCTGGAGACCTGTCCTGGGCTCTGCACAGCACCTACAGTTTGAAATCTCCCTCTGCTGCTGCTGCAGCCTGTCCCCTGGGCTGGCTGTGCTGGAGGGGACACTCTGCTCCCCTCTGTGGTCAGGCAGCCCTGGCTGAGCCGTGTGACAGGGACTGGAATGTGTGAGAAGCCACTTGTTAAATAGAAATCAAACATTCTGTCCACTGGAATCTGACCCAGGGGCACTGTGCAAACACGACAGCCATGTCCCAGCGGCGAGGGACCATCCTGATGGGTGGGAAAGTTCAGTGCTCTGCAGTCCCAGCGGTGGTGCTGGGAGCTGCTGGAGGCTGCTGGGAGCTCACTGTGATGGCAGGAAGAGCTGCCTGTGGCTCCTGGGGCTGTCACCTCACCGTGTCTCTCTCTGCAGCTGGGGTCCCGATGACGACGGGAAGACTGTGGATGGCCCCCATCAACTGGGAAAGGTAAAACCCAGCCCCAGCAGCCCCGGGGGAGCCTCCAGGGCTTGTGGCTTCTTGCCTGCCTGTTGAGGCAGGGAGGGACATTGCTGTGCACGTCTGTTTGTGTCCCTGGGTGCCAGCAGAGGTTTCCCTGTCACTGTGCGGTTGGGAGAGGCGACGCTGCGGCGGGAGGGCAGCGCTCAGGCAGGGCAGGATGAGCTTTCCAAGGAGAGGCTGCATCCAGCAGGAAAAGGCTCTTTCACAACCTGTGGTATTGCGCTGACAACTTTTGCAGCCCACTGGGTGCTCTCTGCTCAGGAGGCCGAGCTTCCCCTGTGCTCAGGGTGGTTCCCAAGGCAGGGATGGTGCCTTTGGATACCGGGAATAAATAAGGGGAATGGGATTGCAGTGGGAGGAAGAGGCAGAGTTGAGGCTGCTCCTTCCCAGGCCATTAAGGTTTTCTCAGAGCTCTTGTGCTGCAGAGCTGCTGCAAAACACCCCCAGCCTGCCTGTGCTGCAGCAAGGGGTCACCGAGGGGCCCCCAAACCAGCAGAGGGGTGTGGTTCTGCTCCAGTGCTCTTCTGCTGTGCTTTTCCAACCACAACTCAGCAGTTCCTGCGCTCCCCGGAGCAGCGCTGACAACCGAGCTGTTGGTTCACCATAACAAATGGTTTCCAGTTCTGCAAGTTAATTTATTCCCTTCCTGCCTGCAGAGACAGCTGGAACGAGCTCTGGGACACAGAGCAGGGGCAGAGCTCGCTGTGCCACGGCACAGTCAGGAGGGCACAGTGTACCTTCATCTGCCAGCGGGAGGGAGAGCAGGGCAGTCACTTCCAGTGGGGTTGTGTTCTTGTTCATCCATCAGAACTGTCCTTTCCCTAGGTGGGGATGGTGTCTGGGCTGAAACGTGCTCCCAGCTGGGGCCCGTGGTGTGGAGTGCCTCAGCAAAGGCAAAGCCCCGGTGTCTGTGGGGCTGGGCACGCACGCAGGGGCAGTGGCTGTGTGGGCAGCCCTGGTCACACGTGCTGGGCTGGCTGCTGTCAGAAACCACTGGGATCAATCTAAAGGACCCAGGAAAAGCCCCCCTGGCCTGTCCCTCTCCACAGGCTGCCCTGCAGCACGGGGTGATTGCGGGTCGCCGGGGCTTCGGGAGCATCTTCGTGGTGGCCAGTGGCAACGGGGGCCAGCACAGTGACAACTGCAACTACGATGGATACGCCAACTCCATCTACACTGTCACGATAGGTGAGCCTGCCTCTTCTGCCTCCTCCCTTCCCAGCCTGGAGCAGCGAGGTCATCGCAAAAGCACAGAACCTGCCCAGCTGGGAGCTGGCTGGATGGTGGGAATCTGTGGGAAAGCATCTGGGAACAAGCGTGGCAGTGTCTGGGGTTTGCTGGGCTCCAGCCCCCAAGCCTGCAGTTTGCTTCTGACCTACAGAGGAAGAGGAGGCCAGAAAAATCCCTGCCCGTGTCCAGGCCTCCCTCGGGGCTGTGACAGACACTGCCCTGCTCAGGGAATGACCTGGAATGCAGCATTCCCATCATTTGTGTTAGAGGAGAAACGTGTAATCCACATTCTCCGGACCAGAAGCTGCGTGAGAGGCAGAAGATCTGTGTGATCCTCAGCACAGTGAGGGATTATTTATTGTAATCTTCCAGATGGGAAAAATACGGGCTTGGTTCTGATTTCCCAGGCCCTGGAAGTGCACATCTGGCAGGGGAGGCTCTTAGGGGATCAACACCTTGAAATAGCAGCAGTTGAAGCAGAACAGGTTTCACACAGCCGGTGCCTTTCCTGTTTTCCCAGGAGCCGTGGATGAGACGGGCTCCATGCCCTTCTATGCTGAGGAATGTGCCTCCATGCTGGCTGTGACCTTCAGCGGCGGGGACAAGATGATGAGGAGCATCGTGAGTACCTGTGTGTGTCCCCTGTGTGTCCCCTGTGTGTCCCCTGTGTGTCCCCTGTTTCCTCCTGGCCACCCCAGGGACAGCCAGGACATCGCTCCATCTCCTCCCATTCCCAGGCAGTTCCTCTGTGAGCCAGGGCATGGATGTGCCTTTTATCTCTGCACAAACAGAGGGAGGGTCCTGTTTCTCAGCCCTGTGGCAGCTGCCACAGCCAGCCCCCCTCACTGCCTGCCCCTGCAGGGACATCATTGGGCTCTTTAAACCACTTGGCCCCAGCTTCTCCTCTGTTCTGGCACATGGGCCTTTCTCAGTCGAATTTTTAAGAATATTTTTATCAGCTTTCCCCTTCTTTTGCCAAAAAACGACTTCTTGTCAACAACGTGTCCTTTCTGCCCGAGCCAAGCAGCCAGGGCTGTTTTCCCCCCCTGCAGGCCTGGCCCAGCCTGTCCCTCCCTTGGTGCCAGGCTGCCCCCACCCCAGTGGTGTGACCTCTTCCTGTCCTGTGGGGCCAGCAGGGACTGTAGAGCCCACCCAGGCCAGGGCAGCTTGGGGGAAACATCACTGGCTCCTGGTATTTAGGGCTGGGTTGTCCATTTTTGGAGGATCTCCCACCAGCACAGGCACTTCCCAAAAACACTTTCCTGTGGCTCTGTGCCTGCCACAGAGCAGCTGAATCCAGGCTGGTCAAACAGCCCCACGTGCTGGGTAAACTGGGGGAACAGGGAGAGCCTGGGATCCTCAGCAAGCTCCTCCTGCAACCCAGAGCCAGGGCAGGGATCTGTGCCCAGCCAGGGCACTGCACAATCTGCCACAGGGAGATTAAAACCCAGGACTGGGCTGATTTTTGCTTTCAGAAATCACTGCAGTTGTCCCAGGCTGGTTTGGAAAGTACAGACGCTGGGAAAAAAGGGAACCAGCGAGGGGTCTGCTGCATTCCATCAGCAGCTACAGGCTCATGGGCTGGTCTGGCTTCCCCCAGCACGGTGTGAGTGCTTTGAAGGTCACAATTATGTTCATTTTAAACACTGGGTGTATGGGACACTAACAGGGGAGCTGGCACTCCATGGGCCAGCCAGGGTGAGATCCACATGTGCCTTGCTAAACCCCACGCAGCCCTTTTCAGGAGCACAGTCTGCTCCTGGACACCCTGGAGCTCCCTGCAGTGGTGTCAGAGTTAACTTCCCTGCAGCCATCTGCTCCAGCTTTTTTTTTTTTTTTTTTCCTTTTACCAGACCATAAACTTTGTGTGGTTTCCTTAATGGGAAGAATTTAATATGGCTTCTGGCACTGGATGTGCTTCCTACTGAAAGTTTGTGCTCTCAGGGTGCTCTGTGTGGGACACTCAGTGTCCCAGCGTGAGCTGGAGCCACTCACAGCTGGAAAAATGGGATGGAGTCAAGCAAAAACACAAGAAACCCTTCAGATTTTGGGCTTCCTCTCCACGGGGAACAAAGGCAGATGGATGCACTTGCTTTGCAGTGAGGTGGCATAATTTGGGAGCCTCCTGATGGCTCTTCAGAGGCTCTGTGTGCTCTGCACAGTCCGTGCAGTCCGGTTGTGACACTGTGATCAGCAGTGGAGGTGAGAAAGAACCCAAACTGTATCTGCCAGGAGTTTCCCACAGAGTTGCTTACTTAGGGCTGGTTTCTCTCTCTGTCTCCAAAGGGAGCTGTCTCCATGAATTGTTTCCCAGCTGGGATCACTGTCCCTGCAGCGCGGCTGTCCCAGGGACCCTTCCTGGCTGGCTGCAAGCAGGGGCAGTTGTGCCACAGGCTGAGCTTGGGCTGGCAGGGGCACAGCTCGGGGCCAGGACCACATGTACCTGTCCCCAGCACAGCACAGTGACCTGACAGAGGCCTGTCCCCTGTTCCTGGGCAGGTGACAACAGACTGGGACCTGCAGAAGGGCACGGGCTGCACGGAGGGTCACACGGGGACGTCGGCGGCCGCCCCGCTGGCCGCGGGGATGATCGCACTGATGCTGCAGGTGCGGCCGTGCCTCACCTGGCGGGACGTGCAGCACGTCATCGTCTTCACTGCCACCAAGGTGAGGGGCTGGCCCTGCCCTGCCCTCCTCCCTGCCCCCCTCCCTCCCACTGCTCCCCTCGGGGGTGCTGCAGGATGGCCCTGCTGTGCACATCCTTGTTTGTGTCTGCTGTCCCTCCATAAATCTCTCCCTCCTCTGGCTCCCGGCACGGGGATTGAGTTTTCCCCTCACCCCGTGTTCCTTCCAGGAATGTGACTGAGGCATTTTCCCCTGTCATCATAATAAATGGGTTATTTGCCTCAGGAATTGCCTCCATCTGCCAATGTAGGGTTCTTCCAGGGCTCAGTGGATTCCAGGGGCTCAGTGGGTTCCAGGGCTCAGTGGGTTCCAGGGCTCAGCCCTGTGTGCATGCAGTGGGGCTGGCCCAAGGGCTGACACCTCTGCAATGTCACCTCATGGTCCAGGCAGTGGGAACGTGAGGAGCTCTGCGCTGCCCTGGCCTTTCCTGGGCTCTCCAGAGAACTGGGCTCCTGGAAACAGGGACAACAGAGAGCTGGGCAGCAAACACAGCCCTTCCCTTCACCCAGAGCAGGAGTGAGAACTGACTGGAGGGATGGGGCTTCTTCCACACCACTCTGGGGAGCAGGAATCTGTGCCCAGCTGATGCTGTGCTCTCTTTGGCATGGTACAGTGTTTTCCATAACTTCCAAGCCAATGTTGCCTGAGCTGTACAACCCAATAAGTGATGGGACCCAGATCTGTCCTGGCCCAGCTCTTGGTGATTTAAAGGACTCCATTCCTTCTCTCCAAGGCTTCTGCTGTGCCACAGGCAGTGGTTTGGGCAGCAGGGAGCAGCTGGGATGTTTCAGAGCAGAGGCATTTGTGCCCTTTCGTGCTGCTCCATTTCCTTTCTGAGGAGCTGGGAAGTCACTTTGTCCTGGGATTTGTTTCAAACAAAGGTCAACCTGTCCCTTTCTAATAAGGCCATGTGGGTTTGCTTCCCCACCACTCTGGGATGTGTCTGGGCCTCCCTCCCTTCAGGCCTGGGGGTTTCAGGCTGCTGGTGTCCCCCCAGGTAAGCAGAGCACCCTGTGTGTCATTGCAGTACGAGGACCGTCACGCCAAGTGGGACACGAACCAGGCTGGCTTCAGCCACAGCCACCAGCATGGCTTTGGCCTGCTCAACGCCTGGAGGCTGGTGAATGCTGCCAAGGTAATTCCCTGCCCTCCCACACCTGCCCTGGGGGCAGGCAGAGCAGCCCAGCCCCATGCCAGGGACAAGCCCTGTCCTGGTGACACCATGGGGTGACACTGCTGCCGTTCAGGGCCAGCACTTTGGCCACCATCCTGCTGGCCCTGGCTCTGAGGCTGCTTTGGGTATGAGGTCATGAGGCTCCCAGCAGTGCCTGAAAGCTGCCCCGAGCTGCTGCTCTCCAGCACTATATATAGCCATGGCGAGGGCCCTGATTCACAGCAACGGGAGCTTCGTCAGCAGCCCCAGCACCTTCCTCCCTCCACAGTGGCTGCAGGGAGGGTGTCCTGCCCCCTGAAACAGGCCGTTGTCAGCTGGCAGCTCTGGGGGAGTGGTGTGGTCACACCATCTCTTCCTCCTCTGGCCACACGGAGCTCAGGGCGTGTCCCTTTGGCACCTGGTCCCAGCTCGTGTGTGGAGCTCTGCAGCTGTGCTGGGTCACTGCTGCTGCCAGCCCTGCCCCCGGGGTCACAGGGACTTCCAGGCTGCTCCCTCTTCCTGCAGGCAGTTGGGTTCTGCTCTTCCCTGTCCCTCTCTACCAGGGAGTGGAGTGGAAAAGCCTCAAGACACCACTCAAAGCCACTGTGACAAACCCAGAGCTAGGGTGTCCCAAACCTTGATCAGTCCTTCTGGCTCCCAGGCAGGGACTTTCCCTCCTTTCCTGGGCATGTGGGCACTGCTCCCATCCCTGGGGTGTCCCAGAGCATCACTGGGAGAGGCCACTTGGCCTGGACTCACATCCAGCACAGGAGCAGCTTGTGAGAGCTGTGGGAGATGAAGGGATGGCTGTGCAGGGAGGGTGCAGTCCGTGCTGAACCCTCTCTCCTTCCCCTGGCAGATCTGGGAGTCCGTGCCGTACCTGGCCTCGTACGTGAGCCCCATGCTGAAGGAGGGCAGGAGCATCCCGTTGCTCCCGCAGGAGCTGGAGGTGGCCTGGAACGGTAAGAGCAGGTGTGCCACGGAGAGCAGAGCCAGCCCTGCCTGCCGGCTGTGCCACAGCAGGGCAGCACCAGCCCCGGGCTGCAGGAGGCCAGCAAGGGGTTAAGTGCTGGGCTGCCCGGGCTTTTTCCGCTGCCTGTCCCCAGGGGATCTGCCTGCTGCTGATCCCCTCCCCACGATCCCATCCCCAGCACTGGTGTGTTTGGGGAGCCAGCCGGGGCTCAGGAGCAGCGCTGGGCAGCGGCCAGAGGCGCTGGGCTGCCTTTGACCATTTTAGGCAATGCTGCAGCTCCCGACTTGGCCAGGCCTGGCCAGAACGGCAGCGCTGCTCCGCCGCTACCAGCGGGAAAGAGAGCCCGGCCTCAGCCCCAGCTCTTCCCAAACCCCTGCAGGGCCTGCACAGGGGACACTGCTGTCCCTGTGACATGTCCTGGCATATCCCTCTCTTAGCCCACCCACCCGGGCTCACCCCACTGCAGGGGGGCTGTGGGCAGCAGCTCTGGGGCTGTGAGCATTGGTGGAGCTGGGAGCAGCTGGAGATGGAATGGGCCAGCCTGGGCATCTGGCTTCTGCTCCCAGTCCCACACGGGGCAGTTGGGAAGAGGCAAAGACAACGTGTGTGTCGTGTTAAGTGACACCACAGCCCAGTGGGGCTGGCTGGGAGTGGGGATTCCATCCCAAAGCCTTGACCAACCCTCTTCCCTTTCCCAGTCACTCCTGCCGACCTGGAGCTGTCTGGCATGAGGACCCTGGAGCACGTGGCGGTCACTGTCACCATAACCCACCCTCGCCGTGGCAACCTGGAGATCCGGCTGTTGTGCCCCAGCGGGATGATGTCCCTGATCGGCACCACCCGCAGCATGGACTCGTGAGCACCCAGGGGACAGCGTGGGGGGCAGGACACTGGGGCCATGCCCGGCCTGGTGGCTCTGTGACCCCTCATGGGCTGTCTCCCCTTGGCAGGGACCCCAATGGCTTCTCTGACTGGACCTTCTCCACGGTGCGGTGCTGGGGCGAGGAGGCGCAGGGCACCTACAGGCTGCTCATCAGGGACATCGGTGAGTGCTGCCTCCCAGGGGGCCCTCAGGGGTGGTGGCAGCTCTGTGCCACGTCCCAGGGAGCTGCCAGCTCATCACCTGGTCAGCTCAGGGAGTTCTCCACTGGACCAACCTGCTTCCTCCCCAGGAGACGAGAGCCTGAGGCCTGGCACCTTGAAGCACTGGCAGCTGACCCTGTATGGCTCCTCCTGGTCCCCAGCAGAGATGAAGGAACGGCAGAGGTAGGAGAGCACATCCCCAGCTTGCTGGGAGCCAGGAGAGGGAGGCTGGGGGTTTATCCCTGTCTGAGCAGTGGGTTGGAGCCATGTTGCTGCCAGGTGAGGCTGGGGCTGC
Organism: Brachypodius melanocephalos; assembly: GCA_013398615.1. Lineage (NCBI taxonomy): Eukaryota > Metazoa > Chordata > Aves > Passeriformes > Pycnonotidae > Brachypodius > Brachypodius melanocephalos. The sequence continues at coordinate 92,923 of VZSR01000243.1, read as the reverse complement.
TCTCACTCCTCTCAGGGTGTGCACAACACAGCTTTGTTTGCTGAAGGAGACACTCCAGACCCAATGGGGCTCTCACGGGGTGTCTCTGTCCCCAGGCTGCTGGAGGAAGCCATGAGTGGGCAGTACCTGAGCAGTGACTTCTCCCTGCCCTGTCCCCCAGGCCTGGACATCCCCGAGGAGCAGCGTTACACCATCACAGCCAACACCCTGAAGGTGAGCCTGCCTGCAGGCTGGGAACCCTGCATGCCCCAGGATGAGCAGGACCCTGCTCAGTACTCTGTGCCCTCTCTGCTGGGCGGTGGGCAGGGCTCTGAGGGGGCTGAGAGCTGTGTTTTTCAAGGGGTTTCCCTCTGCAGACCCTCCTGCTCTTGGGATGCTTTGCCGTGTTCTGGACTTTCTACTACATGCTGGAGGTTTGCCTGACGAGGAACGAGGTGGGGCTGGACCTGGCCTGCCCCAGCTCCAGCAGCTGCAGGTGGTACCAGCAGGGTGGGAAGCACCGAGCCCTGGAGAGCAGCCTGGAGATGGAGTCAGTGCCCCTGTACCGGGAGAAGGACGTGGAGGAGGCCGAGATGGAGGAGTGTGAGCACCTGGAGCCTGCCCGGGATGGGCACGAGGGGTCCTGGACCCCCACCCACCCCAAACTTTCCAGCAATGGCAGAGCTGTGAGCTTCCACGAGGCAGCCCCCACTGGAACGGGGTTCCTGGGCCGGGAGGCATCGACTGAACTCCTCGGGGAGCACAGGGAGCACCAGCCCTGCTGACTGGGGCTGGGGCCCTCCCTCGGTACGACCTTGCTGGGCTCGGGCAGCACAGACTCACTGCTGAGCCTCCACGGACCATTGCCACTGTGTCCTGCGGGAGGTGGTGTTGGAAGTGGCTGGGGAACAAGGAGAGAGTGCTGGTACTGGAAAGGGAGCTTCCCTTCCCTCCTGGAAAACAAAGCAAGCCTTAACCCCTTTCCTGCCGGAGCCTGCCCTGCCGGACGCTCAGGGCTCCCCGTTGTGTGTGGAGTGCCATTCCCACAGAGCAGGGCAGCTCCACACTGAGCCCTTTCCTGCCACTGCAGCAGGGCCAGACGTGTCACTTGGGCCCTGATTTCTGCAGAGTGAGCCTGGAAGATGAGACAATGCAGGGACCCCGCAGCACTGGCCCCTACCCACCAGTTATCCCAGTTTAGAAGCAGGGAATTACTTCACTCATCTCCAACCAGTGCTTCTCCCTGCCCCCTGTGCTCCAATCCTGCTGATTCCTCCTCTGCTGTGGGCACAGAGCAGCTGTGGGGTGGGGGAGGAAGGAACCAGCCTGTTTGGGGTCAGGATGGGGCTGTCCCTGTGTCACTGGGCACGGAAGCCCCTCTGGTAGCAGGTGGGCCTGGTTTGGGCAGGGAGGGGGTGTTGAGTTGCTCTGGCAGTGGCTCCTCTGAGCAGGGTTGGCTTGTTCACATGTCTTTGGGTTCGGTGGTTTATTTTTTTAAAGCTGGGGTTTGTTTTTTAATCAGCAAAGCCCTTTTGTGTAGCTTTCCAAATAAAGCCCTGAAAAACCCTCCTCTTCCCTCGTCCATCACTCTTCTGCCCTCCCAAAGCTCCCTCACCGTGGAAAAATGTGTCACACAACGCTTCCCAGCCCCGGGGCCAGGGGGAACCCAGTGCCCTCTGTGCCCTGGGATAAAAGGGGCTACTCTGGGCAGGGGGAGGCAAGGGCTGGGCCAGAGCATTGGAAGGAGCAAGGACAAAAGTGGGTGTAATGTTTTGGGGGGGAGAGGGCAGAGTTTTCCAAGCCGGGCAGGGAAAATCCAAGCTCCAGCTCCGGTTTTCCCAGGTTTGGAGGTGGCAGAAGGAGCAGCTTTAGCCGTTTAGGGAGAAGGACTGACTCTCCAGGTGCCATCGGCCAGCTGCAACAGGGCAGGCAGGAGGAAACCTCGTCAGGCCACGCTAGATGAATATAACCTTTTTAATTTTGACAAAAACGAAGTACAAAACCGAGGCCAATTCTCTCTTCTCCCCGTTGGCAGGGATCTCTGCGGCAGTGGCGCGGGGCTGGTGCGGGCTGCGGGCAGGGCGGTGGTCCCGGGGGCCGGGGCCCGTCCCACCCGAGGGTGCCGGCGAGGGCAGGACCGGCTGGCGGCGGGGGTGCGAGGCCGGGGGCAGGGGCTGCCCGGGGGCAGGGGCTGCCCGGGGCACGGCGCTGGGGGGCTGCGGCCGCTGGCGGGGCGATGGGGCTGGCGGGCGGATGCTCCTCAATAAATACCAATGGATTGGCGGCGGCGCTGGGCCGGGGGGAGCGGAGACGGAGGTCCCGGCTGGGGAGGGCTGGGGGCGGCGGGGGCGTGCCTAGCTGATGATCTGCCGGGGCCGGCCGTAGCTCATCCCCGCCTGTGACGCTCCCTTGTTGGTGCCCATCTGTAGCCCGATGATGTTCTTGCCCTCCTTCAGCTGGCTCTCGGTGAACTCCCGCTTGTGCTCCTGCGCTTTCCTGCGGGGCACAGGGAGAGGCCGTGGGGCACCCGCTCCCCCGGCTGCTCAGGAACCTCCCACGATTCTCAGGAATGTCCCAACCACCTCCCTCCCCAGCTGAAAGTTTGGCATCCCAATTCCGTGTGCTCCGGGGCGCCTCCAGGCAAAGAGCCAGCTCTGAACAGCCGCAGGACAAGAGAGTCCCCATGCCCGGCTCTGCACTCCCCCACTTACTTCATGAACCAGTTGGGGTCCCCGTGGTAGTTCCCGTCGTTCTTGGTGACTGCCAGGCTCCCCAGGGCCATCAGCGTCCTCTGCACCGCTGCCATGTCCTTGGCTGCCCAGGGACAGAGGGGAGTGAGGGTGGGCACAGCACAGCACCCCTGGGACCCCCAACCCCGACTGCCCGCCTCCCGCACCTTCAAACAGGTCCACGGTCTGGAAAATGTCTGTCTTGACCACACCGTAGTCCTCGGCCGCCTTCAGGAACTGGGCAATCTGTTCCATCTGCTTGAACACCATGGTGGGCGGCGCATCGGGGATCTTCACGGGCTTGGAGCCGTCGGGGTAGAGGCTGTTCACCAGCCTGCTGAGCACCTGCCACAGAGGGGAACCTGGCTTTGCTGCACTGCCCTCGGAGCTCCCCGTGCTGCCCTCAGAGCTCCCCACAGGCTGCCCACCCCCGGGGCCCCACTTACGATGCCGTTCTTCAGCCAGACCTGGAAGCCCAGGCGGCCCCGCTCGGGGCGCCCCACGGCAGCCCCGCACTGCGCCACGATCCACTCTACCAGCCGGTCCTCCAGCTCGTCATCGTACTTCTTCTCGATCTTGGACTGCACATCCCTGCTCATGCCATAGGCGGGCCCTTTGTTTGCCATGGCTGCGGTGGTGGGAGACCTGGTGGCACGACAGGGACAGTCAGGCTGTGGAGATGCTGTGTCCCATCAGGGACCCTGTACACACCATTGTGTCATTTGCCTGCCACTCTGCTGCAGTGCGGACAAGCCTTTCCGACTACTCCCTTGCCAGATAACTGCACTTCAGCTCCATCCAGATGTGTTTGGAGGAAAATTCACCACCATGACCTCCAAAATCTGCCCAGACAGACGGTTCGTGTCCCGGCAGAGACGGCTCATCCTCAGCTCAGGCTGTGCACAGGAGCAGCCTCATCCCGGTCCCTTGCCAGCTCTTGCTTGGCATGGATGCCCTTGGTGTGACCCATGCCAGGATCCAGGTGGCAGGGTGACCACGTCGAGGCTGGCTGGCTGCGGCATGGCATGGTGGCCATGGCGTGGCGGCCATGGCATGGTGGCCATGGCACAGCAGGGTGGCCATGGGGTGGCCTTGACACGGCAGCTCCAGGACCGGGGAGGAGCGCGGGTGAGGCGGGGGCAGCGGGAGCCGTGCCCGTGTCCTTGTAAGGACATACCGCGGGCAGGGATGGCAGGTAGCCGGCTGCAGGCAGGGCCCCAGGGTGCCAGGGAGGATGCCAGGGAAGATGCCAGCAGGGAGAGGCTCTGGCAGTGGCAGCCAAGCCTTTGGTGGGGCTGGCATCGCTCCTGCCTGCCCGGCTCCTTGCTTGGCATGGAGCCTCCGGGTGCTTCCGGGAGCCGTGTGGATGTCCCACACCCACACCCGGCCTCCGGTGGGCTCATCCTGAGCCTCACCCTGGCTCCTGCGGGGTGGGCTGAGACTGGCACAGCTCAATGCAGGAGAGGACACCGACCCCACCTGCTGCCAGCAATGCAGGGGTGCCCCACTAGTCCCATGATTTCTGTGGTGATACTCCACGAGCCCCACGGGCAGCCTTTGCCCAGACCCCGGGTATTGCTGGGCGCATCCAGGGATGCTACAGGTGCCACGGCCAATCCCGCTCCGTGACCTGGCCCGACCTGGCACAGCGGGGTCACACACGGCTCCCTCGGTCACCTGGCATTGCCCGCCAGCTGTCCCCGGGCCCGCCAGCGCCGTGCCCGTCTCCCGTTCTCGCCGAGCACAGGGCAGAAAAGGGCACTCGGGGCTGGAGCTGCCCCTCCGTGGCTGCCCTGAGCCCCGCACGACCCCTCCGGCTACCGCGGGGACCCGCAGCTGTGCAGCCCCACCGGGAACGCCATCCTGAGCGGCAAGAGCAGGACAGAACCCCGGCAGTGACCCCAGCCCGAGCAGGAGAGCCTGAGCCTCCTCCGGGGAGCAGCGGTGCAGTCCGAGGAGCAGCATCCCCATCCCGGGGAGGTGCATTCCACCCGGAGGAGCGGAATCCGCGTCCCCCAGGGAGAAGCAGATCGTAGTCCTGGCAGCGGCTTCGCCATCCCAGGTACAGGGAACCCATCCCGGGGAGCAGCACCCCCGTGCCGGGGGCTGGCGTTCCCACCCGGGGGACCCTCCCCGCGCCCCCCCCCC
>VZSR01000243.1:71742-87967 GCA_013398615.1 Brachypodius melanocephalos | reverse complement strand
GGGCTGCCAGCCCCCGCGTGACCCACAGGCCACCCCCACTCTCCCCACACATGGCAGCATTTCCCAGCCCCCGCAGCATCTCCCCTCTCCCAAAATCCCGTGGGGAGAAGCAGCCAGCGCGACAGCAGGGCCTCGCTGACACCGGGTGGCAGCTGCCCCATGGGACCCCCGGCAGGCGGCAGCAGGCACGGGCAAAGTGCAGACACTTTAATGCGAGTCCCTTCCCGGCAGATCCACGCGCGGGGAGCGCGGCACCTCCATGGGCAGCAGCGACGGGGGCCCACTGCGGCCACCCCCTCCTGGGACACTGGAGGAGACACGAGTGGCGCCTCCCCGGCCACTGCCACCACCGTGCTGGCCCCATGCACCCCCACCTCCCACCCACTCGACTCAGGCACTGAAGAGAGACCCACACCCACGTGCTCGGGGGGCCCCGGGGCTGCTGGCACGGCGCTTGCCCCAATCCCCCTGCTGTGCCCACGGACACGGAGCAGCAGCAGCAGCAGCACCTTTTCCAGTGTCACTTGCCATCAAGGACGGGTGCTCCAGTGGCCCCCCGGCCCCATTTTTGGCTGTGATGGGCCCAGGGATGGGCACAAAGTGCCTGGAAGGACCCGGCTGATGGGGAGGAGGCAAACCAGGACCCCCGGGCTGTGTGGGGAGGGGGACGGAGTGGTTGGCAGGACCTGCAGCACAGACATCCCTCCCCAGGGGCGGGTCCCCCTCCCGGGGCTGCAGCCGGGCGTTTGGCACAGTCCCAGGGCAGCGGGTGGCTGCAGGCTCCTAGAAGACGTAGATCTTGTCCCGCTGGACACAGTCCAGGTCATCGTCCAGCGTCAGCAGCACCTGTGGAGCGAGGGCAGTGAGGGGAGCAGGGTGCTGGGGCGCTGGGGAGCTGGGGACAGTGGCTGCTGTGCCAGTGGAACCAGCACCTACCAGGAAGGAGCCGAACATGGCGATGGAGGAGAGGAAATGCCAGATGTCGTGGTCGTCAAAGAAGTCGAGCAGGATGCAGTCACGGTTGTGCTCCCGGGATTCAGCTGGCGTTTTCTGCCGGGCACAGGGCCAGTGTCGCTACCTGCCCATGGCCACCCTGCCCACCCCGCTGCCTGTGCCACCCTCCTGCTCACCTGCCAGGTGCTGAGCCCCTGGAAGAAGAAGAAGAGGGCGAAGCCCCAGACCACGGAGGTGCTGATGATGCAGAGCAGGGGGATGAGCTTGATGCGCTCGCCACTGCGGAGCTGCGGGGGAGGCCAGGGTCACCGTGGGGGCAGGAGCTGGAAACAGTGCCCATCCCTGCCCTGCTCTCCCTGATGGGCCCGTGGGGGCCCAGGGCTCAACTCCCACCTTCATGATAATGTAGAAGGCGAAGTAGAGGAGGAGGTTGCAGATGCCGATGGCCAGCAGGTAGGAAGCGAAATCATTGGGGCGGACAATGAGGCCGTAGGCAGCGCTGGGGAGGCAGGGACAGGCAGTGGGGTCAGCCTGGGGGTCCCCCTGCCATGCCTGCCGTCCCCAAAGCACGTCTGCAGCCCCCAGGAGATCAGGCAGCAGGTGGGGACTCCGGGATGCCTGTCATGCTGGGCTCACAGCTGCCATGAGCTGCCTGTCCTCAGCCCAGCCCCACAGAGGGACGGCAGCGCCGCAGGAGCAGGGTGGGAGCGGCAGCAGGGATGGGGAGAAGCAGGGTGGGATCTGGCACGTGCCCAGCTCTGCACTCACAGTGACCAGTTGATGATGTTCCCCATGACCAGGAGCACCATTCGGTCCTGCAGAAGAGGAGGAGGCTGTGAGGGGCGGCTGCTCTGGGGGGGCTGCCCGGGGGGGTCTCTGCAGAGCCGGGTGCCCCGGTGCCAGCACTCACCACGTACATGGGCCCGCTGCACTGCCGGACGCAGTCCGTGTACAGCACGTACAGGATCCTGCGCAGGATGCCCGAGTCTGTGGGGAGAGGGGAGGTGACACTGGGGGGCCACCACATTGTCCCCACCCACTTCAGGGTGCTCGGAGTGCCCCTCCTCACCCAGCTTCCAGCGCCCCATGTAGTACAGCTGGGTGCTCAGCAGCAGCGTGGCCACGATGTGGATAACAGAGAAGACGATCCAGAACGCCGTGTTCCCCTTCCCAAAGACCTGCAGGGCGAGCAGAGGGCGGGCAGTGAGCTGTGGGGGCAGCCAGCCCCCCTCCCTCAGTGCCCACCGCACTCACCACGCCCACCACGGAGAAGAAGATGACGAGGGCCAGGCAGGCGTAGGCGCTGTAGGCGCTGGCGTTGATGTCTGGGTGACGCTTCTGGTAGAGCTTCAGCATGCAGAGCCCCGCAATCATGTACATGAAGGAGGTGTCTGGGGGGGCACAGAGGTGAGAGGGGTGTGGGTGGCCCCGGTGTGGGTGGGGGAGGACCAGGGGGGCACTCACCAAACTGGAAGTTGGTGTAGTTGGGGCAGACGTGGTAGCAGGCACTGAGCAGCCCCTCCATCATGAGGGCAGTGCCCATGGCATAGAAGAGCCCAAAGTGCTTGGGGATGCCACACTCCTGCAGGGCAGAGGAGAGGAAGGGAGGGGAAGTGTGCGGGTCCCAGGAGGCTGAGCCCCCCCAGGCAGCCCGAGCCCTGCCAGGCAGCCCCGTCCCTCACCAGGGCGTGGGTGTCGTTGCGCAGCAGCGCGCGGTTGTAGTTGATCTCGCGCTGCAGGATGATCAGCAGGAAGAGCAGACCCAGCAGGACGTATCCCAGGTTGCTGAGGATGTTGTTGAAGGCGCTGCGAGGGGCCAGTCCCGATGTGGGTGCTGTGGACACCCCTCCCTCCCCGGGGTCCTGCTGCAGCCCAGCCCTGGGCACAGGGGACCCCCAGCCACCCTCCACCTCCCCTCAGCCCACCTGAGGTTCCCCAGCGGGTGGGCACACAAGAAGTTGTAGTAGCAGATGTCCTGGTTGCCAGTGACATTCACCACCTGTGGGCACGGGCAGGGTGAGGGACACCGAGGGCTTCTGGGGATGTCCCCATCATGCTGGGGAGCATGGTTTGGGACTGGAGCCCCCAGAGCTCCCAGGAGCCCCTCACTGCTGCCCTGGGCACTCACTGTCTGGTAGGTGATGACGAGCTGGATGACGGGGAGGGCGTAGAACACAGCGATGGTAGCGATGTTCCTGGGAGAGAGTGAGGCTGTCAGGGGGTCCCTGCTGTGCACCTCAGGCTGGGACATCACTTGGTGCCCCCCGGCCCACTGCCTCCCACTCACCAGAAATAAATCTGGTACTTCTTCCGCAGCACCCGCTTGTCCTTGCGCGCCAGGTCGGCCACGCATAGGTATTGCTGTAAGAAGAGGGGGGTCAGGGGCCTGCCTGGCCAGCGGGGAGCAGCTGGCAGGGCTGGGGGGGGACACGCACCTTGGTGCGGATGACATTCTTGTCATAGTCGATGTCGGCCAGTGTGTCGTAGTCATCCTCCTCCACAGAGCTGAGCGAGTCCAGGCGCGGCCGGCCAGCCACGTTCTCCAGGGACCGCTCCCCTGCGGCCGAGCCGGGGCCATCAGCAGAGCCCCAAGGCCAGCCCCGCCTCGCTGCCCACCCCGCAGAACCCCAATCATCCCCAATTAACCACTGGGCTGCCTCCCTGCCAACTCACACTGGGGCCAGGCTTCAGCTCCCTACAGCCCTGCCCTGGGGACTGTGGTGACTGTGCCCACGCGGGCAAGCATTGCCCTGTGCCTGTTCCTGGGGCTCTGCCACCTGGGGAACACCGAGGGCCAGGCAGACAATGTCCTGCTCTGCAGCCCCTCAGGTGCTGCCCTTGCTCTGATGGAGGGGAGCAGGGGTTCTGTGCTCTGGGCACAGCTTGGGGCTGGGCAGATTTCGCCCTGATTGGCCCGACCCTGCCCGGTACCAGCATCTACCCATGGCAATGCTCAGTGGCCTCGTCGGGGCGGAGGGCGTGCGCCGCTTGAACTGCTCCTGCCCTTCAAAGGAAAGCCAGAGTTACTGGAGCAGAGCTCCCTGAGGTGTGTCAGCGATGGAGACCCCGCTGGGGGCTGCACAGAGGGGCTGGCAGCCCCAGGACCCTTCCCAGAGATGGAGAGGGCAGAGCCAGGATGCCACCGGGCACGAGGCTCCACAGGGCTGTGGCCACACCAGTGGCCCAACAACTCACCCACGTAACTGTAGGAGACCTCTGCTGAGCCCAGGCTGTCTGTAACACCCTCGGTGCTGCTGGAGGAGCCGTTCCCTGCAAGGACAAGGACAGGCAGAGGGTGGGCACAGCCCACGGGCAGGGGACTGAGGGATGGGGGGCAGTGTGGCACTCACCGAAGGAGCCATAACCATAGCTGTCATAGGGGCCGTGGTTCAGGAAGGAGTCGGGGATGCTGCGGGAGTGACCTGCGGGACAGGAGTGTCCCTGTCACCCTTGGTGGCACCACTGTCCCAGGGCTGCACAGCCACTGGGCACAAAGCAGCTCCCACCACCCCTGCCCTGGCACGGGGTGAGCTCAGATCCAAGGACAGAGCTGGCACCTACCCAGAAGCGATGCTGGGAGTCCCCGGAAAGCCACGAGAAGAAAGAGACAGACCTGGTGAGATTCAAAGCCCCAGGACAGCCCTGCCATCCCCACAGCAGAGAAGTCTGGGATCTCCCTGTCCCCCTGTGACATTGGGATTTATCCCCAGGGACTCAGGGGAATACTCCTGCATAGGCAGAGGCTTTGCCACAGGCTCAGCAGGGCAGAATTATGAGGAATTCCCCAGGCAGACCCCTCCATCCTGCTGGCTGCTGCCTCCAGCCCTCACCTGTGTCCAGGCTGGGCGAATCCATGGCTGCCAGGAGCCCCTTCCTCTTGTGCTGCCTGCCGAGGGAAGCAGCTCTGAGCCCGAGGGGACACAGCCCCAGGCCCCCCACCAGGACCGTGCCCATGGGCTCAGCACCCAGAGGGGCAGCAGCACCCGGGCACTCACCGGCAGCTCTCCCAGCAGGCGATGAGCAGCGTGAGGATGTAGAAGGAGAGGAAGATGCCGAGGCAGAAGAGAACACTGCGCACATAGGCCTCGGCTGTGCAGAGCCAGGACAGGTCCTCAGTGGGGCTGGCACCTTGGGGGACCTGCCATGGGTCCCCACAGAGCCCAGCACCTCCAGCACCCCCAGCCCCTCCCAGACTCACAGGTTATGGCAGGTGACACCATCACCTCCAGTGTCTTCTGCCGGTTGTGCTGATCCACGGGCTCATCTGGAAGAAGGCAGGGACAGGGCTCAGCTCTCTGCCCTGTCCCCAGCTTGTCCCCACACACTCAGCCCGTGGCGGCAGCCCCACTGCAAACCTGAAGAGGCATCCTTGGAGAGGGGGTAGAAGGGCAGAGCCCCTCCACATGCCTCGTCCTCTGTCTTCACCACCACCACCACATAGAAGCTATGGCTGGGGAAATCCTTCTTCTGCAGCAAGAGAAGGGAGTCAGCAGAGCCCAGCAGTGATCTCCCATGCCAGAGCTTATCCCAGGGCCATCTTTTGTGGGCTCCAGTAGCCAGCAGTGCCTGGCAGCACCGGGCAGGGACCAGGAGCAGCTCAGCCCCATGGCACAGCCCCACAGCACAGCCCTGTGCCCACCTGCACCGTGATGGCAGCCTTCTTTGTCATGGTCTGGTACATCCCGATGAAGGCCACGTTGTTGTCCAGGTCATAGACAGGGCACTGTGGGGACAGAGGGGCTGTCAGCCCCCCTGGGCACCACGGGTCACCCAGAGAGGAGAGCCCCTGCCCAGACATACCAGGATGTCCTGGATGGAGATGACAGAGCAGGGGAAGGCCATGGCTGAGGTCACCTTCACGATCACTGAGTCCACGTCCTCGGGGAACTCGTACTTGAAGTACTGTGGGGAGAAAGGGCCCGTTGCTGCCATGGTGGCCACACTCCCCTCCTGGGTGAAGACCCCTCCTGGGTGCAGACCCCTCCCATGCCACACCGTGCTAGCTGTCCTCACCTGTGGCTGGGCAGCCGTGGCATTGAAGGTGAACCTTTCATTGGTCCTGCAGAGAGCACAGGAAAGGTGACGGGGGGTGAGGGGAGTCCACAGCCCCCACAGCCCCCACAGGCAGCAGGGAAGGGGACAAGGGCACAGGGCTCCCCTCACCGCAGTACAAAGTTCTCCACACGCGTGACCCGCAGCTGGTAGGAAGTGTTGAGGGACAGCGTGGAGACATCCACGTAGAAGTACTGGGTCTCCACCTCAGCCTTGGTCTGTGGCTGGCAGAGCGTGCGGCTCACCTCCTGGTACGCGTATTTCCGCTGGTACCTGGGCAGGGAGAGCCGTGTGTGCCTACCGACCCCTCCCAGGGACCCCTGCATGGGATATCCCAGCCGGGGGAGCTCCTGCGTGGGGCATCCCTGCCCGCCCCGCTGGTACTCACAGGCCCCGGAGGATGAGCGGCACCTGGAAGGAGACCACCGCCTCCTTCTGCCTCACCACGAAGAGGACGGGCCGGTCCTTGTGTTCCGAGAGGACATTGACCGACACCCGCACGCCCTCGGTCTGCGGGGACAGGGGCAGGTGAGGTGCCGGCCGGGCAGGTCGGGCCGCGGCGGCTCGAAGCGAAGGCTGGACTTTGCTCGGCCGCCGTGGCAGAGGCTGCCGTGTCCTGCGCACCCCGGGGCCCCGGCACCCCTGGGGACAGCCAGCCCGCGGGGGACGCGGCGGTGGCGACCACACCGGCTCACCCTGTTCCTCCGGACGCTGTGGTTGAAGGCGTAGATGTTGAGCAGGTTGGCGTCCACCCAGTCGATGTAGGTGGTGTTGAACTGCGCTTCCTTCTCCTGCACCTTGCGGTCCCCGTGGGGCAGGGGCTGGGGCCGGACGGGCGGCACGGGCAGCAGTGCCCCGGCCAGCAGCGCCCAGGCCAGCACGGCCGCGCCGGCGCCCGACATCCCGCCAGCATCCCCGGCCAAGGTCCGCGGGGCGGGACGGCACGGATGGGACGGGAAGAGAAGGGACGGGTCGGGAAGGGACGGGACGCACGGGGCGCTCAGCCGGGACGCGCCCGGGAGCGCTGCCCCATGGCCGGGCCGGTGCGGTGGCGGTGCCGGGGCGGTGCGGGCGCTGCTGGCGGGGCGCGGAGCCGCTCCCGGTGCCGATCCCGGTCCCGGTTCCCTCTCCCCTTCCCGTTCCGCACCGCGGTAAACACGGACCGGCGGTGACGTCACGCCCGTCGCACGCTGAGTGCCCGGCCGGGGAAGTGACGCGGCGGGCGGGGCGGGGGGACCGGCCCGAAACGGAGGGAGCCGGCCCGAATCCCGGGGGACACCGACCCGAATCCCGGGGGACACCGGCCCGAATCCCGGGGGACACCGGCCTAAATCCCAGGGGACACCGGCCCGAATCCCGGGGGACACCGGCCAGAGCGCCGAGGGGACCGGCCCGAGGCCCGGGGACAGCGGCCCGGCCGGGAACCCCCGTCCCGGGGCACTGAGCCCAGTGCGCGACCCGGCGAGGGAAGCCCGGCTCCATAGGGAACCACACAGGGGATGCCGTGTCCTACAGGGGAGCCTCTGCCCTTATAAGACCCCATAAGGGAGCCCTGGTCCATATGGGACCCTGTAGGGGAAGTCCTGCTCTATAGAGGAGCCCCAAGCCCATATAGGACCTCGGCTCCAAAGGGGAGCCCCTGCTCTATTTGGGATCCTGTACAGGAAGCTCAGTTCCCTGTGGAACCCCACAGAAAAAGCCCTGGTCTGTAGGGCAGAACGCTGTAGGGGAGCCTTATCCTGTATAGCACCCCATAAGGGAGCCCCTGCTTCACAGCAGACCCCATATGGGGTCCCTGCCCAACAGGGAAGCCCCAGTGCCATCCGGCACTCCAGACACCCACCCAAACCCCTGCCTTCCCCCAAAGTCCATGAGGACATGGAAGAATCCTGTCAGGGAAGGGGTGGGTTTGCCCCCTCCCTTTCTGTTTCTGTCTCTGGATTCCCACCGGGATTCCCGCAGCCTCTCCCGTTTGTTGCACCCTTCACCACCAGAGCTGGAATAATTCAAAGTAACTTGGGAGTTTTCCCATGCTTGGGGGAAGCGGGATCGATGCCACACTGCATTTTTTGTGCGTCTCCCAAAACACCCCCCCATCCCAGCTGTTGCCAAGCCTCCCGCTTCCAGGCCTCTCTCCAACATCACATTTTATTTGCCTGAAATTGGGGGTTTTGATTTCAAATCCCCTTCTGAAGGGGCTCAGCCCCGTGTCACCTCACCCAGAGCCACTTTCCGGGCTGGCTCTGCCATCCAGGACCGCTGCTGCCGGCTTCCTGCTCTGCTCCACGGGACAAACGCCACAGACAAGGCACTGCTGCTATTGTGCACTTTATTTCTCCGGGCCCTCCTGTCCCTGAGGATCCCACAGTTTGGACAGTCTGCCCGTTGTTTCCAGGTGCGGGTGGTGGCGCTGGCGGCAGATGGGACAACCTCAGGGACAGACATGCGGGAAGAGAAGCAGAATTCCGGCCGACTCCTCGGCTCTGGTAAAACTCGAGTCGCCTCTTGCAGGATGGCTGTGAGCGGGATTGCGTGGGGATGTGCACTCCCTGTTTGTTCCAGGGCCATTAGAGATAAATCACTCGGGAATCGAATACAAGCCAATGTTCTGTCGAGGGCCAAAATAAACCAGTCCCCTTCACCTGCAGCTCCGTGGTCACAGGTTTGGGTGCAGCACCCAGATCTGCACGGGAAAAGGAGGAAAAATAGACAAAACCAGCCCCAAACAGAGTGGGGGAAAGCAGGAATTAGACAAGGAGCAAGGATCTGGCTGAGCACAACTCCCAGAGCTGGGAGGACCCGCAGCGGGAGGACTGGCAGCACCTGCCTGGCCCCATGGAGACCTCCAGGAGTGACCGAGACAGGGCAGAGACGGCTGGGGGCACACACACACACACACAGGCTGCGACACGGTGGGTGAAACATTGACATTTATATCGAAATATGCACTAACAGTGACTTCTACCAGCCGATGCATTTTTGCCAAAGCAGAATCACAATGGTTGTGTCCCGGGGAAGGCTGGGGGCAGCGAGGGGAGGTATGGGGGCCTCCCTGCTCCTGCCTCACCCTGCCCCAGCACCTCACAAGACTCTGTCATTTCACATCTTTTGTTTGTTTTCCTCTCTGCTGCATAAACACAAAACTGGACACGCTCACTCAGAGGAGGCCACAGCTCCAGCCCAGCCCAGTCCCGAGGGACATCCAGAGCTGGAATTGAAGTTTTCTCACAAGAGGCACTCAGATTTCAGCACTCGGTGAGCAGGAGGCAGAACCTCTCTTGCCCACGACACCTCTCAGGTGAGCAGGGCAGTTTCCTGCCAGGCAGCAACAAGCAGAGCCAAGAGCACTGAACCAGCACAGAGCGTGGCACCTCAGCAAGCCAAGCCTAAGCAGAGCCAGCAGAGCCTCCCTGGTGACACGGGAGCCTGCCAAATTCCCTGGGCCACTTGGCACCCTGCCCACGGGGCTGGCTCACAGCAAGCACAGGGTGCCGAGCACAGTGGGAGCTTTGCTGCAGAGTACATTCCTGGTTAGCATCTCTTCAGCCAAATGCAGCAGCAGCAGGGAGGGAAGGAAGCAGGGATGCAGAGATTAAACTAGCACATGGCCTTTTCTTGCAAGCCTGGAGAGATGGAAAGCTCTCAGGGAGCAAGAATGGATTTTATCCTGGCTCCCTGAGAGGCTGGGGATGGTATAAGACCTTCCCCATGGACTCTCCACTGCACTGTACTTTTAACATTTGATTTTCCACTTATATTTCCAGCCAGAAGCTTATGGGAAGCGTGAGCAGTGTTCCCTCAAAGCCTGCCCTGCAAGGCCGTGGAGCTCCAGGGAGCAGCACCCCTGGTCTGGATCATGGGGGTAGGATGTGATCCCTCCCCTTCCATGGCACTCTGCAACTCCCTGCATCTGATCCTGGCCAGGGGAATGCTTCACCTTTCCTTCATCTGTGTGTAGATCACATATACTGGAAACAAAACACACACTATGCATGCAATCCAGGCAGGAATCCTGCTATGATCAAATCTACAGGAGGAGGGGGATGAGGTGGGACGTTAGGGGATTCCTCAACGCTAGGTCAGAGTTACACACCAGCCCCTTGGCTACAGCAAAGGGCAGACAGACTATGTACAGTACCTATGGGCTTCAGCAAAGCCACCTGACACCTGAACACCCCTCCCTTGCAGCACGGAGTGAAGCTCTCTGTTCCTCCCGGGTTTACCCGCCTGGAATCCTGCGGGAAGCACAAACCCAGCGTGGCACCACTGAGCTCCAGCTCTGGCAGGTAAGGCAGGGAGGAACAGACTCGGTTTAAAACAGGTTATTTGCAAGTTATCAATTCATCTCGGGCTCTGCCTCTCAGGCCCAAACCATTTCTTTCTGGAAGAGAAGCTCTCAGTTTTAAATGAAAAATTGTCTCACTACAACAAACCAAATCAAAACCCCACTGAGCCACAGCCCTTTAGGAGGGCACCTGCCCCTCTGGCTCCCTTGCTAGAGGTGAGGAGCAGTGTCCAGTGCAGGGGAAGCTACATCTTAACTTCACTTTTTACTCTAAGAGGCTTTAGTTGCTCAAATAAAATGTTTATACAAGTAAACCGGTAGCGATAAGGAAATGTACACCTTGGGATCTGTAAAGCTTCAGAGTGATTTAGGCCTTGCAGCCAGGGGCTCTTCATGTGGGTTTGCTTTACAAAAAAAGGATGTAACAGTCATACTTAATAAAAAAATAGGAAAAAAAACACAAAGAGCCCCGGCACCTCAGAGGGATGTCTGTCAGTTCCAGAGGAGCGAGGAAGTGACTGCCAATTACTGGATCATTAAAATCCTACACTGAGCAACTGCTAAAAGCCAGCAATATCACGGGCAGCAGGAGCAGGGGCCAGCAGCAACACCCAAATGGGAGCATTCCCAGGAGAGCTGCGTGGGAGGAAAGGAAGGTGACCCCGGGAAAGCTGCGTGGGAGGAAAGGTGACCCCGCTAGCAGGACTGGGGAAACGAGCACAAGACAAGCACTGGGGAGTGTTACACGAGTTCAGGTAACTGTTTGCTTCTTTAAATTTCTGAATTCCAGTTTCAAGCTGCTTCAGAAAGGAGTGAGAAAGCAACATGTGTCATTTAACGCCCCCCCCCAGTAAAAAAACGAACAAACAATGAACAAACAAACAAACAAAAAAAATCCCAAACAAAAAAACCAAAACCGCCTAAAAGGTGGAACCGAGTTTGGAAAAATGCATCTGTTCTGGCTTTTGCAAGTGGAATGTGATTCTTGTTCCCAGGCAAATACACAGAGCACGACGCCTGCAGCCAGGAACGGTGAGCCAGGAGTGGGCTGTCAGACAGGCTACGAGGGGTCTAGGACAACCACAGGGCAACAACACATGAGAGGGGCAGAGAGTGACAGTCCTGTTCTCGTTTTAAATGAGGAATGGTTTAAAACTCTTCTTCAGCTAATTTCCTCCTGCAATAAAACCAACCCAGCCGGCCCTCGTATGTACAAGACCAGTTAAACATGAGCCTTCCCCCTCAAAACACTAGGTACGGACATCCGGTATCATTCTACAATGGAAAGTGCTTTAAGAAAGAAGGATTCTGTAGTGCCAGTGACAGAACTGATCTGATGGGCTGGATGATGCTCTCCACGCTGACGGCAGCGACTCAGGCCAGGGCAGCTCGTTTCTCCTCGGGGGTCTCCTCCAGCAGCTGCATGATCAGTTCGTGGAGGGGCTTGCAGACCTTGGCGTAGCCCCCGCCCGTCAGGTGCAGGAAGTCGAACATGTCGTGGTAGGAGATGGTTCCATCCGAGTGCACGAAGCCCACGTCCACGTCCAGCAGCTGCACGTTGGGCAGTTTGGGCAGCGAGGCTTTCAGCAGATGGTTCACCTTGGCGTTCTTCTGCCGCAGAGGGTTTGGCTTCTCTCCACGAGGTAGCAGGCCCTGGCACGAGAGGAGGCGGAAAAGAGCTTTGTGTGACTCTGATGGCATCAGGAGCCCTGCTCTCCCTTCCAATTCGGGCTGCCTGTCAAGATTTAGGATGTTTGTGACAGGAAGAGCTACCCCTTGAATCAGTATTTGTCCATTCAGGCCTAATGTGAAATGCAAGTGAAGGAGCCAGATGAGCTACAAGCACTGACTGGCAGGGAAACTGCTTTCTTTTATTATTTAAATCTATCAGCTTGTGCTCTTTCCATACACTTTCAGCTCCTCAGCAAGACAGGCAGCAGCCTCCTTAGGACAAGGAAGACAACCAGGATTCCCAATGCCAGCTGGGATTTGGGCACCTACTTTCCCCCCATGGAACTTCTTCAGCAACATTAGTAAGCGGGAATGAGTCCACTCAGCTCTGCAAGGGCTAAAGGAGAGCTCCTACAAAGCCAAGCCAGCGAGAGGAGGCACAAAGCAGAGGACAGATCAAGGGACTGTCCTCCCAGCAGCACCCAGTGACTCCCAGTAAGGCAGAGGCACAGCCAGGGAGCAGGGACATACCAGCACAATCACTTTGGCCTGTGGCTGCTGGGTGTTTATCAGGCGCACGATGGCCTCGATTCCCCCTGCCACTTCTTCTGCTGTGTTTTCATAGTTAGCTGTTCCAACCCAAACAACAATGACCTGCAAGGAGAGAAAAATGTTCACAGCTTTTCCAAAGTAAATGGTAACAGGGCTGATGACCCTGAAATCCCTGCATAAACATCATCTGTGGCCAGAGAGCTGCAGGGAAAGTCAGGCTTAAGAGCTCAGCCCCAGGGCTGGCACTGGCCACTGCCCTCAGGGAAGGCACTTGTGCCAGGCCTGCAGCTGCAGGTGACCTTCACTGCACACCTGGATACCCTCACTAACTCTGCAGCTCATACCTTGGGTTTAATGTTCTCCAGTTCACCGTTCTTCAGTCTCCATAGAACTTGTCCCGTGGTGTCTCCACCGATCCCAAAATTCAGAGCATGGAGCGGTGAGAAGAGCTCTCGCCATATCTGCAAGCAGAAACCAACGTGCTGCTTCAGAGCAGCATCCTGGCTGTGAGGCAAGGACACCACACAGTGTCCCCAAGGTCACTGAGAGCAGCCACGAGCCCTTCTCTGAAAACTCACTCCACAAAGGGCATTTAGACAAGACACGAGGTTTTATTTGGAGTCAGAAGAGATGGAGCTGGCGAGGTTCAAGCTCTCAGACTTGGTACAAAGGAAGGAAAGATCTCTGGAGCAGTGATTTGCTGAACTCATCAGAGCCTCAGAGTGCTGATCTATTGCAGACCATGATGTCCCTAAGCACAGGGCCTTTGAGGAGAGAATCTATGACCTGATTAAATCCTTCTCATCTCCAGGTAACAAAACTAGAACAAAGGGAAGCAGCTCTTGCAGAACAAAGCTGCTCAGCTGCCACCATGGCAGAAGAGAACTCTTCTTTCCCTCAAGAATTTTAGGGAAGAATACCAATCTGTCTGGCATCCTGAATTCCACAGGGCTAGCTGTGTTCTGGCCATGCCAGGTACAACCACAGGGAATTCACTGGCCTCAGGAGGCTGGAATCTGAGAGCTGCAGGGCTGTGCACATGTGCCAAAATGCAGGCAGTTGGTCATGGCCTCAGAGAGAGGCAAAGGCAGCCAGGCAAAGCAGTGTCCAGGCACTGGGGAGTTGAGGAAACAGGGCAGGGACGCCTCAGGAGATGGCAGTGAAAACGGGAACAGTGGAAATCATCGGTGTTACACGTGATCAGGCACTACTGGGTTAGAGAGAGATGCTCCAATTGCTCTGATCCACCCCTCCCTCCCTCCCTTTATCCTACCTCATACTGCTGTAGCAACTGCACCATGGAGTCCCCCACGAAGAGCACGTCGGGCTCTTTGTCTTTGCAGTCCAGGACAAACCGATTGTGCTGTCAAAAGAGAGCAGCAAGGTAAGCTCCAGGGGACAATTGCTGCTGGGCATCCATCCCTTCCCAGGACAGGAACAGCTGCCCAACCAGTTTCCCCTGCTGCCATGCCCTCCAGCACCCCTGCTGGACACTGCTCCCAACCCCACAACCCTGGGGGGATCCCAGGTTGGGTGAGACTTGGCATGGTTTAGTTTATGGCCATTGCTCCTTGTCCTGTCCCTGAGCATCACTGAGCAGAGTCAGGGCCCATCTTCTGACACCCCTTGGACATTTTGTATGGATTGATGGGGTCCCCTCTCAGTCTTCTCTAACCCAGCTCAGCTCCTGCAGTCACTCCTCATCAAAAAGATGCTCCAGACCCCTCTTCCTTTGCTCCATCATGGCAGGACACACAGGTGTGACAACAGCCTAGAACTGTTGTGACCTCAGGGTCCCAAGTGTGGCCTGGGCAGCACTGGCCCAACATCCCCCCCGTGACGAGGATCCACCTGCCAGCCTCACCTGTGACATCCACCTGTCATCTCCCTGAATGTCCTCGGCGGCGTGTGGGACTGCTGCCGGGTTGGAGTCTCCCATTCCCATCCTGTTCCTGTGGAAAGAACAGTTCACACCCAGTGCTCCCAGCAGCTCCCACGGCAGCAGGGCTGGGAAAGGGCTGTTGGAATCCGCTGCACCACAGTTCCTGCCTGTTCCTGTGCGTGCTGGCAGCTGCCTGAGAACAACACGGATGTTGCTCCGTGCCAGAGTGACTCTGCAGCAGGCCTTCCCCTGGAGCCAGGCACCGACAGACATCCCGGCACAGGGAACAAAGGACAGCTCTGAGGATGCTCTGCAGCCCCACACCTGAGCCACAAGGGGCTTTAATAACTCAGCAACAACCGCTGAGGCTCCGAGGATAAGTCCCTATTAGCGCCCAGAGATCCAGCTTACAGCTGCTGAGCTGCACGGTCCAGGTGGATAATCTGGCTTGGGGAGCAGAGCATCGTGGTGGGATTGATCCCAGAACTGTTACAAACTGGGAGGGATCTCTGGAGATCATCCAGTCCAACCCCCGTGCCAAGGCGGGGTCACCTGGAGCAGGTGACACAAGAATGCATCCAGATGGGTTTGGAGTGTGTCCAGAGAGGGAGATCCCACGATCTGCCTGGGCAGCTGTGCCAGTGCTCTGTCACCCTCCATGGAAAGAAGTTCTTCCCCACGTTGAGGTGGAATTTGTATTTTAGTTTATGGCCACTGCTCCTTGTCCCGTTGCTGGGCACCACTAAAGAGAGTCTGGAACCATCCTCTGACACTCCCTGGAGCTATTTGTATGGATTGATGGGATTGCTTTCTCCAGACTGACCAGGCCCAGCTCCCAGCTCTCCCCATCAGTAAGATGCTCCAGCCCTTCAACAGCTATGCAGATCCCGAAGGATCCACAGCGGGAAGAGCAGGGGGATGACGCTTCCCGCGGCCGCCGCCTGCAGCCCGGTGGGCGCACACCGCACCCGGAGCCCATCGCGGCGGGCTGGGCTGAGCAGGGCGGGTTCCCCCACCGCGGCCCCCTCCCCTTCCCCCTCCCGCTGCCCCCGGCGCCCCCCGCCGCTGTCCCCGAGCCGGCTCCGCCCCGCGCCGCGGTCCCCCCGCACTCACGGCGGCTGCGGCTGCCTCCCCCGCGACTCCATGGCGGGCGCGTCCCCTCCGCTCGGCCCCGCGCCTGCGCCGCTTCCGCTTCCGCTTCCCCGCGCGCGCCCCGGCCGCCGCTTCCGCCCCGCGCCCGCGGAACTCCCGCCTCCCGCCGTGACGTCACTGCACCGCTCCCGTGACGTCATGCTGTCCCGAGGCGAAGCGCGACGCGGGCGGGCAGTGATGGAGGCACTCCCTGATGGAGTGATGTCACGAGGAATCCTTCTCCTGTTCATCGTGGGTCTCACCCTATAACCATCGCACCTCCAGCCCCTTGCCATGACGTCATTCTACCGCCCCTGACGTCATTCTGCCCCCAAGATGAGGCGTGGCCTGCATGCGGGAGGTCCCTGATGTCCCCGCAAGGAGTGATATCACAAGAAAAAGTTTCTAATTACCCTTGGGTTTTGCCCCAAAACTGAAGCAGCTCCCTGGCCCGGGGAGGCGCCAGAGGGGGCGGTGTCACCATGACATCATTCAGTTATCGCCGCTGGGGAGTGATGTCAGACTCATGTCCCATATCTCACTGGGTTCTCCCGAAAACCGCAGCACCAACCGCGCACCGCAGCCCCTCCGTGACGTCACTCCCACCCAATGACGTCATTCTCCTCCCAAGGTGGGGCGTGGCCCACGTCTATGTGGGCTGGGGGGGGGTGTCCCTGACGGCGTGACGTCACGAATAG
>VZSR01000243.1:0-71642 GCA_013398615.1 Brachypodius melanocephalos | reverse complement strand
TGGAACACGGCCGGAGATCCGTGAGGAACGGCAGCATCGCTGCTGTACTCCCGATCGTGCCGGTGACACCGAGCTCCCGGAGAGGGCTTGTCGTGCTGCATGCACCAGTGCTACACCGGGATCTTCCCGGGAGCTGCGGCAGGAGGAGAGCTGCGGGAAGCAGGGCTGGCATGGGCAGGCAGCAGACAGGCCTGAACCAAAGCCCTGCGCCTGCCCTGCTCTTGGCTCCGTGCTGGCTCCTTGGAAGCGCTGCAGAGGGAGGATGGTGTTGGCTGGGCTTGTCCTTCTGTCAGATCCTGGGCTTGCCCCTCTGTCCCTTTCAGGGATTCCCTCTGTCCCTTTCAGGGATTGCCCCTCTGTCCCTTTCAGAGATTCCCTCTGTCCCTTTCAGGGATTCCCTCTGTCCCTTTCAGAGATTCCCTCTGTCCCTTTCAGGGATTCCCTCTGTCCCTTTCAGGGATTCCCTCTGTCCCTTTCAGGGATTGCCCCTCTGTCCCTTTCAGGGATTGCCCCTCTGTCCCTTTCAGGGATTGCCCCTCTGTCCCTTTCAGAGCTTGCCCCTCTGTCAGTTCCTGGGATTATCGCTCTGTCACTTTGCTGGGCTTGCCCCTCTGTCACTTTCAGGAGCAGCTTTGTTTTGAAACAGGAGGAGAAATCCACCATTGCCTTGGTTTGTTGGAGCTCTGGCTCTTTGCCCGGATAATAAAGTGGAATTAATTTCAGGGGCTATTTAAACATCAGTTATAACACCTCCTGGATAGTTCTTTTCAGAGCTGGGCTGTATTTGTGTGCCCTGACGGCTATTTTGTGCCTGCAAGTGCTCAATGCCACAATTTAACCTGTACTTGAGTTGTTCTGTGTTGTTGTTCTCCCCATGATAAACCTGAACCTTTCTGAGAGAAACAGAAGTGATGGGTTCAGGTGCTTCGAGTGCAGGAGACTGACCCCTCTGAGGGGAGATCACTCCTGGAAAAGAAGGGATCTAGCTCCAAGTTGCTTTCCTGTTCCTGTTTCTAGACTCCCTCCTTGGGTCAAGGTTTCTTCTCAGTGGTGCTGACTCTGAAGTTTGCAAAATGTCAAAGCAGAGATCACCTTTTGTGTGTGAATAGTTGATTTTGTCCGAAAAATGGCAGAATATGCTCACAGATTTTGTCTGGAAATTGTGTTGCATGTTTACAGGGCCAAGGCTGGATTTTGCACGTTGGCTTTGAGTGACAGAAGGGGATACTAAGCTTGGAAAGCTTTGCTTTATAGCAGCGTACACTCATTCCTACTGCCCTGGAGTGACTGAGGGTGGGTTGTGGACTTCAGGAGGCGGCTTTCTGGTGGGATGGTGAGGTGCTGGGGGCTCTGGAGCAGCGGGTTTGACCTGCAGCACATTCCCTGCACGGAGGAGATCCAGTCCCTGTCCCTCTGAACTCTGGGGGCTCCCCGAGCCTGGGGAAATACCTGTGCTGGAGCAACTGCCATCTGTTCGGCTGAGCTGGGATAGCTTGGAGCTGAAACTTGACCTGGAAGCTTTCTCAACTCCGAGGTCAGGTTTCCTTTCAAATCCCAGCCTCTGGAGAGGAGTGCGAGTGAATGGATTGGATTCTGCTTGCAGACCCTGAGCACTGTGCGTTCAGTACTTTTCCTTCGCTGACAGAACTGTTGCTGTTGGCTCTGGGAGAGGAGTGGGGAAGGGGGAAGGAGCTGCTTGGTTCAGGCTCTGGGACTCATGAGGTTAGAGGAGAGGTGTTGATGTAAATGCATTGGAAAGGGCAAATCCTTACGGGGAAGCGTTTTTGACTGGCAGCAGAAATACAAAATAATGCTACTGCGAGCTTGTCTTCATCACAGTTACACTTTTAACACTTTGACTTAATGGAAACAACTTGGAAGTGAGTAAAACCTTGGCAAAATGGTCCCATTTAGGGATCTGAAAGAATTCTTTGATCACAAAACGCAAGCGCAGCCCGGTTGCTGCCTGTGCTGGCAGCCCCTTCCTGAGGTGATGCCGCTCTCCCAGTAGTAGCCGCGTAAGTGAACCGGGCAGTTCAAATATAGCCACCAAATCCCTGCACAAACTTGACCCCATGTCACATTCTCTTAGAGAAAAGCGGGTTTGCTCATCATGGCCCCTCCTTGGGAACTGCGCTCCTCCACTGTCTCAGACGGAATTCCACTGTGAGCGTCTGTGTGAGCTTGGAAATAGATGTACCCCGTGATTTTGGGCCTTTTCCAGAAGGTGAAATTAGGGACGGTGTCGGCTGGTGTCCATTGCTGAGCCTGGAATTAGAGGTGATCTGTGGATGGGTGTTAGATCTTGTTTTCCTTTCCGACGGACATTTACCAGGTCAAGTGGACTTTGACATGACAGCTCAAGATAACGGCCGGAGCATTCCTGGCTTGTGTCCCTTTTTCCCTAAAAAGAGAAGCGGAGGATAGTTGGGTGTCTGATCTGGTCTTAAAGGACCGGGATTTTCCTGGCCTTTGGGAAGTTGAGCGCTGCATTTATTTAGGGAGAGGAGCAGAGCGCCTGGCCCTGCTGGGCTGGCACGTTCTGCTGACACCAAACGTTGCAGTTTACATGGAACTGCATTTCAGGAGCTGAATGTGGGTCAGCAGTGCTGGGGACACTGAGGAAGGGGAATGTTAATCATCCCAAAGGGCAGGAGGCCTGTATTCATAATTGTCTCTGCTGGAGCCGACGGAATAGAAGTGAACAGTCGGCAATTTACGTATTAACCAAGGCAGCAATTTACATTCAGTCCCTGCCCATGCAAAGTTGGACTGTTGTGCTCTGTCAGAGCTGCTCTGATGGCTGGGCAGGAGCTGGAGCCACAGCTCTGACTGGGATGAACTGGGCACCTGCAGGATATCTTGCTGCATCCCTCCTTCTGTCCCCCTTCCTTCTGTCTCTTCTCATCTTTTACAAGAAACACTTGTTTCTGTGCCAAAAATCTTCAGAGTGACCTGCTGAATGAATTGTTTTCCACAGAATTTCCATTTATAAATCATCCAAGTGACTTCATTAGAATTCCAGCTCTGTTCTGGCGGTGGGTTTGTTTTTAATGCCACATTTTTTCAGAAGGGCTGGTCAGGGAATGTTCGTGAGTGTGCCAAGGAGCACATACCTTATGTTCCCATGCCCTTTGGGTGTTGTGTTTGAGCCTTCAGGAGCTGTTGGAGCCAGGAGGACAGAGAGGGACGCTGTGGTCACTGGGCACTGCTGAGAGCTCTCTGCTCTCCTGGTTCCATCAGCTCCATGTGACTGGAGGTGCAGCTGGAGCACGGGGCAGCGCTTACCTGCCGTGGCTGCGCTGTTCTCATGGACAGTTTCACTGGGAGATAGGAGTTATTTTTACATCCATCTTTCTGTTGAAATGGAATGGACAGTCTTGGGAGAACACAGCTCCGTCCCAAACTCAGTGATCTTCCTGCTATGCTGCTTTAGCTTTTTGCAGGCTGGTTGTCAACTTAGGTTTGGGTTAAATTTCAGTAATATCTGGATGGGCAAAGCTTGGAGCAAGTTTCACTGGCTGCGTGTCGTGGGATCCTGTTTAAGGGGTACCTGGAGTTGTTTCACTGGATAGTAACCCAAATCCATGATGCTTTAATCCTTGGCAGAACACAGCCCTTCTACCAGCACAAGCACAACTGGAGAAAGGCTAGAATTGAGCTGATTTTTCTTTAGGTTTTTAAGGAGCTAAGCCTTTTCTGGAGAACGAGAGGCAGCTCTGCCCTCACTGGATGTTCCCTTCCATGAGAGAGCAGGCGTAGTTTCTGTGGTTTGTCTTTGGGTGAATTGGAGTCATCAGTGGAACACATTTTTCACCAGGGTTCTTGGGGGTGGGCACTGTGGCACTGGAAACCAGGATGCAAAGCGAGCTGGCAGGCTTCATGGAGAGCTGGGCATTGCTCTGGAAGCACTCAGGCTTGCTTTGGTACTCTGGTCTCTGAGCAGGGGGGCTCCAGGACTCGCGTGGATTTCTCTCCTCAGGTGCAAAGCGCTCTCAGCCCGGAGGGTGGGGAGTCTCGGTGGCTGTCCTGTGCTGCTCCTGCCGTGCTGCAGCAGGCACGTGTCTGCGGGCTGGCGGAGGGCTGCTCCCTGCAGCCAGCCTGCCCGTGTGATAAGCCCCGTGCCGGCTGCCCTGACTCATCAGCCTCGTGTCACATGGAATTGTTCAATACCCGTGCCGCACGTTTTGGGATGACCCACACCTGGTCATCGCTCGTCAGTCGTTTTTCTTTTCTTTTGCAGTGTTTGGTGGTGCTTCACCTGTCCTGCTTCTTATTCCTCCTGGCCATAAGGAAAGCTGATGGCTGTGGATGGCTAATTCCTCAGGCAGCATTATCCTGCTGCTCACAGAGCCTTTGTTCTCCTCGCTTGTGTGCTGCAGGAGAGTTGTATTTTAGCTCTCATTTGGTGGGGAGATTTAGCAAAAGCCTAAAAGCTAGAAATGAACTTTGGCTAAGCAGAGTTGGAATAAGAGGGAATATTTCCTAAAACCTCAGAGAGCCATTGCCTGCATCAACTGTGGGCCAAAGTACTGACATTTTATGTTTCATTACAATGTTTTTCTTGCTATAGCAAATAACATTTGATTACCAAGACGTTAATGCCAGAGCATGATTGCAGTGGAGACCATGCTGCTTCTTGAGATGCTAACAGGTAGAAAGAGGAGAGCCAGCTGACAGTGGGCAGGGTGAGCTAGGGGGCCTGTGGCTTGTGTCCTGAGCCTTTCTAGGCAGGGAGGATATTCTAAAAGAGCCAGGATAATTAATACCTGCTTCTCAGCTGTGTGGCTGTTAGCTTATTTGGGGGATGAGTTGGGTACAATTTCTGTACCTCTTCAACCTGCTTCCCACTCCCTGTCCTGAAGTCCCTTCCTCTGGGATATTCGCTGTACCAGAGCTTTGGGGCTGCTGTGGCAGGAGGCAATCAACACCTGATGAACGAGGTGGTGGCACCTTTGGGCAGGTACAGAGGCTGCCCCATGAGGAAAAGCCACTGACAGGAGCAGGAGGAGGAAGGGCTGTGGCACAGACAGGGATCGGTGTCTCTTTTCCAGGAGGGTTTCCCAGAGGTTTGGTGAATGCTGCAGAGGCCTAATGAGGGTTTCTAGAAGCTGTCTCCTCATTTGTGTTTGAAGGAGGAATTACGTGAGAAGGAAATAAGGAAATGGCAGTGTGTTGCTGGGAGACTGGGCTCCTTGGGTATTAGACATTTTCACAGAGAAGCAGCTCTAAGCTCCTTTTTCCCGTGTTCTCTCACTGGGTCCTGTATCAGCCCTGTGCAGTGCCTGCCCCTTCTTACTCTCACCAGGAGGATTGCATAACAACTCTGTCTTTTTCCCCATGAAAGTAAAGCTTTGGGAAGTTCCTCCAGCATTGCCAGCAGGGTAGAATTCACTTGTGGTGGAAGTTCTCCCTGGCTGAAGAGGTTCTCATGAGAGTTGTGACTTCCCCTATGTGACCGTGGTGGGTCTCATGCTCTGCACGCCCCCAGCAAGACACTGCATTCAGCTGAACCTGCACAGCAAAGGTTGAACTGGCTGGGAGCTTGCACAGGTTTAAATAAAACAGTTTGGAGATTCTCTAGTTAAGCCATTGTACTCATTTAATGCATTCAGGGCCTTTCTGTTGATCCCAGGCCAGGGGTTTAATATGCTGTGTTAACACTTAAATGAAGAAACCACTGAAGGCTGATTCATTATTAGTCATTATGTGTCTTTTTCTAGCAATTTTGACCCCAAGTCTCTCCAGTTGAGGCTAAACCTCGCCCTCTCTGCTAAATGGCCATCAAAAGGGTTCCATGAAAAGGGAATTATGTGGCTTCAGCCAAGATTCAAAGTCGTCGAATCATGCTATCCCACACAAACAAACTCCCACAGCCAGTGGAACTGACACGTTGAGCTCAAAAATAGCCCAGTGTGTGGGGGGGAGCTGAGCTGAGCTCTGCTCTGCACATCAGAGGATGGCCAGGAGATCCTGGGACAGCAGAGCTGGATCTCCCTGGAGCCTGTCGGACCTGGCCAGGTGTTATCTTGAAGCATCTTCAGAGCACGTGGTCTGATCCCAAAGAAATGTTGCTGATGCTTCAGAGGCATGCAGTGTTTGGGACAATTTCCAGCCAGGGCAGCTGCAGCTTGGAAGAACTGTAGGAAAGAGCTGGTCCTTGTGCCGTGCAGGTGTGTTGGGAGAGACTCCAGCATCCCTCTGTGCAAGATGTGAAACTTTATCCTGGAGAGATGGGCTTAGGCCTGCACTTTGTGGCTATAACTCAGTGATAAGAGTGCAGATGCTCTTCTTGGAAGTGCTTTGGCCATGGAAGGTTTGAAATTAAGGTATAAATATGAGTATTGGCTCGTGCCCCTCAGCTGCAGTGTTTGCAGGAGTGGCTGCCTGTGCAGGGTTTGTGACGGCTGTCAGAGGTGAATGCAGCACTGGGAAACCTCCCAGCGGGATTTGGGAGCTGCAGTTCCTGAGAAGCTGTCTGCAGGAGCGGGCGAGTGAGGTGGGGATGCAGGTGCAGACCCCAGCCGTGCTCTGGCACAGTGCAAGGTGCAGCAGCAGTGGGCTGTGGCTCACCTGGCCTGGGATGGCACTGCTGGGCTCAGCTTGTCCAGAGGGTGATTCAGCACAGCCTGCAGCAGGTCAGCTGAGCCACGCAGAGAAACTGGCCATGGCTTCCCAGGGACTGGAGTGGGAGCCTAATCAGCTTCCCAAATCCTGCCTTAGCTGCCTGACTAGGGCCTGCTGACAGGAGTGACCCGCGTGTGCCGAGTTACCGCCTTGATTTGCAGATGGCTGAAGGGACTGGCCTGAGCACTGGTGTTGTGCAATGCAGGAGGTGGCTGCTCCCAACAGCCCAGTTGGGTGTTGCCATTGTAGTTCGGGATCTCCTCAACGTTTGCCACTCTCCTGTATGGTTTGGCTCTGCCTTCAGCTCTTTAAAGCGTCGGCTGCAGTTATAGGACATTAATTACAGTACATTTGGGAGATGGTTTAGAAGAAAGGGAGTCTGTGGGGTATCAGTGTGCGACTGCGGGCCTGGAGCTGGAGGCCAGCGTGGTTTGACAGGGAGCCAGGCCCAGGACGACTGTCAGAGCTCCATTAGCTGAGCGCACGCCTCGGCACTACTGGGAATACAGAGAATGCGGGGCCGCGGCAGCAGATTAAAGTGTTTCAATTAAAGTCTGGATTTGGAGGCTGTGTGCGTCTGCTGCCTTTCAGCAAGCAGATGGATGTTTCTTGTCTCCTTCCAATAACTTTTAAAATGTGGTTGGTCCTGTTGGAAGGAGTTCTGAATGAGAGGGACGCAGCGAGGTGTTGTCAAGGCTGGGAAAGTGTGTGTGGATTTCTGCAGCAGAAGGGAAGACACATTTTTTCCAGGTTTTTCCTTACCTATACAAGTCAGTCTCAGCTTGTCCTGCTCTTTGGCCGTCTTGGGCTTTCAGCTGTGCCTTTTACTTCGTAACCTCTGTCCGTGCAGAGAGTGTTAATTGCAGGAATACCTTTGGAATGTGTCTGGAGGATAGCAGGGATGGGTGTGTGACAGACCCACACTGTGGGCACAGGGTTTTTTTAAGGATCTGGGATCTGCTGTCGTGTAACCTGAAGAGTTTCTGAATTTTTTTTGCCTGTGTTCAGGCTCGTCAGGTGTGTTTCTGGCCCCTCTCAGGGGACGGTATCTTTGGAGCCCCGAGGCTTCTTGCTGTTGGGCGAAGGCAGCTGAGCTGAAGCTGATGCCTAAAAACTAATTGTGGCATTTCACAACATGAAGTGTTCCTAATGGAAGGAGCACGTTTTATGAGCTGTGTGTCATTGTGTGTGAAGTGTAATCAGATAACACGCTGAATTGCAGCACTGAGCCTAATTGGAGCTGGTTCCTGTCTGTGGAATGGAAGGATACAGTCTGTTCAGGTGTCGTGCTGCTCCTGCGGGCTCACAGGAGTCTGGAGCGGTGCTGATGCTCAGGGTACCCTTGCCAGGTAGGCAGAGCCAGTTAGATCTTCTGTGATACAGTCTTCAGACAGTGCCAGTGAAGAAATTAAGGGAAAAAAATGCCTCTTGTCACACGTATATCTAAATTCTTAAAGATGTTTGTCTGTGCCCCTTTCAGCTGAAATAATTAGTGCTGCAGAAAGGGTTTGCTTTTGTCAGTCACTGTGACAGTGTGATCGTGTCTCTGTGTGCCCCAAATTTTCATTTAAGCTCACCCAGCACTGGCAGCAACCAAAGATGAAAAGTATTAGTCTTGGTACTTAGTCCTTCCTCTCTAGATGTGCTTGTAGGAAATCCTTGGGCTGTAATCTTGCAAGTGGCTCTGTCAAGGTTATCAGCCTGGCTGGAGTTCTGCTGACGGACGGGCTCCGGGCAGCCTGCGCGGCTCTTCCCGGCTCCCACCGAGCCACCGCTGCTGCCGGGAACTGTCCCGGCCTCTCCCCTGCCTTGGACAGAGAAAGGATCATGTGCTGGGTGATTTATGGCAGGTTTGCTCGTTCCCAGGTGGCCGGCAGACAATGGAGCTCTTTTGTGGGAAGCTCCTGTTGTAGCCGGTGTCCTCTGCACCCCGAGGCTGCAGCAGCTGTGGCTGCTTTCAGCAGTTTTGGAGGTCGGAGGACTTCCCCAGCAAACTGATTATGCTACAGCTTAGCTTGTGCCCTATTTCTTTGCACATGTAGATGTACCATTAATGAAATCGAACTGCTCCCCAGCAGCCATGAAGGAGCATGTTCTCAGCTCTACAAAGCCCATCTATGTTCTCTCATCTCTCTGACACAGTGAGGGGGCTGTCAGTCGTACAGCAACTGTTTGTTTTCAAGCACAATCTCATTGGGAACCACTAAAAATTATTCTGATTCATTCTCTGAACAAGGATTTTAATACTTGGCTTCCACAGAGGCTTTTTTCTCCCCTGAGCTGCTCTGGGAAGTGTAAGATTGAAAAAAAATCCAAATACTTTTTCCTTTCTGCTGGTTAATTCAGCTGGTTTATGTTAGAAACAAAGTGCAGAGTTGGTGGAGAAGGAAATCACGGTCGCTCCCTCCCCCTTGCTGCAGCGTGGGTGTCGTGTGCCCACTGCCCTGGCAGAGCTGAGGTACACGGGGAAACCTGTGCTTAGTCAGAACAAAATATTCATGTGTTTTTCATCCAAGCTGAGACTCCCATTACACAGTAAAATGACAAGTGAAGGCTGACTATAGGTATTTTCCCACTCAGTGGGCGCTTGTGCAGTTTCTGAGTCATCAGCTGACAGTGGGGGCCTTAGTCTCTGCTTTTCCTCGTGTGTGTGTGTGTGTGTGCTGCTGGTCCCAGTTTGGTTCCACAGACGCAACTGGATCCTTGTTTTCACTTACCCTTGACACAGTCGGGAATGAACTCAGTCCCTTCATGTGAACCCAAAGGAAAATGTGGTGGTTTGGTGACTGCAGTTTGGGATTTGAAATGCACCACCTTCTTTTAAGGTAAGGTGGGATACAGCCCCTAATTGTGAGATCCCTGAATTGTCTAGTTCCTTTTTGAGTGATGGTCAAATGTCTTGAACTTTTGTAGGGCTTTAAAGGCAGATGGGTTTAGGATGTTTAGGAGGTGTAACTAAAGTGCTGTTGGCAGTGACCAGCCCGTGGCTGGATCTGTTCCCTGTTTCTGGGGGTGTTGGGGGTCCTTGTTGCTGTGCCATGGCAGCGAGGTGCAGAGCAGCAATCGCTTTAGTGCAGCAGGAAATTAGTGGGAAAACTAAACGTGTCAGAGCTTTCACCATGGCAACAAAGCCCGGCTGGCTCGCAGCACAGCGAGAAAAAAGCGGGTCAGGTCTGCACAGAGCAAGGTGGGAGCCTTCTCCAGGCTGAGTGTCTCCAAAGCTGCCCCTTTTCCCGGGGAAAGGGCTGGTAAGGTGACCAACATCAGGATTTGAAGTTGGGGATTAGAAGTGTGCTCCACTGATCTCATTCTTGTGTCACCGAAGCACCTGACTTGGGAAGTGCCCACAGCCCCAAGGCTGCAGGAGCTCGAGGAGTGTTTGAACAATGCTCTGAGGCAAATAGTGGGATTCTTGGGGCTGTCCCATGCAGGGCCAGGAGCTGGACTTCATGGGTCCCTTCTGACTCAGAATACTCTATGATTCTGTGCTTTTTGCAGTGGATGGGAATGTTTTCTAAATGCCACACACTCACTCAGATTGTTTCCCTTTCCTTGAAACTGTTTGTAAATAACAGAGAGGTTTAAGTCTGCCTTGTGTGACAGTGCCCAGACGTAGTTGCTTAATTCCTCGGCTCTTTCTCTTGGATTTGTGAGCAGCCCAGAGGTTGCACGAGCACTAAGTCATGTTCTGATAGCACACCATCAGTTTGCTTATCTGGCTTCTCATTCCCTGTGCTCCAGCATGTTCAGCTCTTTGGTGGGGTCAGCACAAAAAGGGTTGAGAGCACCGACATTGCTGGTGACAGTGCTCTGTCCCCCTGACAGTGTCTCTCAGTGTGGTTTGGCCATCCCCAGCCAGGCTCAGCAGCAGGCCCTGAATGATGCTTCTGCCGTGCTGCTGCTCAGGAGTTGTTTTCCTCATAATTGAGCGGGATATTAAAAGGTTTATGGTTTACAGTTACAGGCGTTGCTCTGGCCGGAGGAACGTCGAAATCGATACGGCAATTACTGCCCGGCTCGTCACGGGTTGTGACTCTCACATGCTTGGGGAGACAAAAGTGGAAGTGGCTGGAGGAGTGCCACCAGCAGGGTGGCCACAGGCTCGCCTCCAAGCCAGGGATGGGGTGCTGGGCAGCATTCCTGAGACAGGGACAGGGTGCTGGGCAGGCACCCAGCACCCACTTGACCCGAGTCCCACAAGGAACTCGCAATTGGGCTGTCAGTCTTGCAGAGCACGGATATTAAAAGGGAAAAAAAAGGAACTTTAGAAGTGCTCTAAGAGCAAGAGGATTTTATACAATTTCGTTGTTCTTGTCATCTTCTCTTTGGATTCGTCATCCAGGCTGGGACTGCAACTGGGGGAGGGTAATGGCAGCAGTGTCCAGGCTTGGGTGGCCCTGGTTGGGAAGCGCTGCTTCCTGCCGGATTTGCATCCCAAGCCCTAAGTCAGCACTTCGGGGCTGTGTGTGGTAGGGTGCCCTGGCTTGTTGGAGTGAGTCATCATTCAAATAGTCACCAGAGCAAAAGTGCTTGTCCAAACAAGAGCAGCTCTGCAGAGGCACCCGGCTGCTCCGTCTGAGGTGAGCGGCAGAACGCTTCTTGTTTTACCACCTGCAGCTCTCCGAAGTCCCAAACCTCGCACAGTGTCGGGGTGGTAGCACCGCCTTCCCTGCTGCCTGGAACAAAGCTGGCTTCCTGTGCTCCGAGGTCAGGTCCTATCGCCTCGGAGGGAGCGGTGCTTTGGGCCTGGCAGATGTTTTCCTCACCAGGGCCCAGAACAAAGGCTGCTCTGCACAGTCTGCCTTGGTGCCTCCTGCCCCTTGCTAGTGGAAACCTCAGCCGTGCATCCCAGTGTTGGGATTCAGTGCTAGGATGGATGCTCCGGTGGTTTTGTTAGAATAGGAGTATCAACTCCCAATTAAAATGGTGATTAAGATAGCTTTTTGGTTTTTGCTGGGCTTTTTTTTTTCTTATCTTAAATGCGTTTGAAGACGTCGAAGGGTAATTCCAGTCCTCTGTTTGCTTTGATCCTTTGGTTTCAGGAGAGGCTGCGAGCAGCTCTGCAGGAATGGCATGTGTCACAGGAGCTTTGTTTGAGTTCTCAGAGCCCCGTGCTCCTAATTCAGGGCTGGAGTAAGAAGTGTTTATGATGTGTGACTTGAGTGAGTCACCTCGAGTTGGAGGCAGCTGTCAGCCACAGCGACCTGCACAACCCAGCCCATATGCACTACACCTGGCTGGGGTTATCCCGAGCAGGCACCTCAGCAGGCTCCTGGCTGGGGCTCCGCTCCTTCTGTCACACAGAAACCATTAAAGCTGTGTGAGAAAAGTGCTGTCACCTCAGCTGGGCTCTGCCATGCTCCTACCTTGTCATCTTTTGAGGGACTCCTCCCCTAAATGCCCTCCCAAAGGCCAGGAAAAGAGTTGTGCCCTATACAGAGGTGCAGATCAGCTCCTGCTGGCACGGTCCTGCTGCTCTGGCCCCGGCAGCATCCATTTCGAGTGGCAACACTGAGCTCCCAGTGTGGGAATCCTTCCGTGGAGTTCATTTTCCTCATTGTTGGCAAACTGTGAGCCAAATGTGTACACAGTTTAGAGCAACAACTTCCTATTGACAGTGCTTTCAGAGGAGCTGTTGTTTATAAAGTGAGGGATTTCCAGCTTTGTTTTTCTCTCTCTCCAGTACAGAGTAAACTCTTGGAATTGAATGTTTCATTTTTCGGCTGCTTGATAATAGTTGTTGGATTCTGCTGCTGTTGGTGAAACCCACAGGCTGAGGGGAAGGCTGAGCTCTGTATTTTGGATGTTTCTAGATCTGTATGCAGTGTAAGTCCTCAGAGGATGGATGGGATCTGGGTAACAAAAGGTGTGTCAATGGGAAACACAGATGTTCAGCTGAGCATTACACCTTGGCTCTGTGTGATATCAGTAGAAGGGTCTTGACACAGGCTCTGTCTGTGTTCTAGCTGGAAGAGAAATGGGAACAAGAGGAAGAAAGGCAGAAAAATAGGTATATCATTGCAGTTTGGTCTGTGTGTGTACAGCACAGAGGGCCTGAGCAGTGCTGTGCTGCTGTCCCATGTGCTTGCACTCAACACTTGGTTTCTTAACCCAGGTACTGCAAGAGCGTTGCCAAAAGCTTTGAGGGAAATGAAGGAGTTGGGATCCATTTAGCTCCTATCAAGCTGATGGGTACAAAGTACCTTTTCATGCCATTGCCCAGCCAGTTCCATCTGGGTGAGCAGGGCAAGTTCTCTCTCTGCATGGCTGGGCTTCACTCCAGGGTGTCCCATCTCCCACATACATATGAGAACGTTGTAAAAACATAAATCCCTAAGCCTCTCCTGGTGATATTACTGTCATTACTCTGCTAGTAGTTTTCAGAAGTTGGGGTTTAAGTGGTTCCTTGATTCTGTCCTCTCCTGTGAGACGTCTCAAACCGCCTCTGGAATTAGTGCCAAGCACAGTGGTTGGGAGTCAGGTTGAGCGACGCCTTCGGCAACCAGCTCAAGATCAGCAGGAGGAGATACAAGATACTCGGGTGCTGTTCGAGCTGATAGTGCCAGAGAAATATTTAGCACATAGGTGACACTTCTAATCTTTAAAGCACTTCATAAACATTGGCTAATCCCACAGTGCAGTCTTGGTTGGCAACCTATCTGTCTTCCCTGGAGAGAACAAACGGCTGGAGGACTCTGGGAAGCTGCAGTGCAAGGCTGTGATAGAGCTTGAATTTCAACTGGATTTTTTAAGTATAATTCAAGCTACAAGATCTGCTGCTTCTGTGACCTGAAACACATGAACTGCCTGCACTTCACTCATACCTGGAGTGGGGATACCCTGTCCTCGTTCACGGGACACTGGACTGAGCTGTGCAGCCAGGCAGGGGAGGATGAGGAGAGGCTTCAGCTCATCTGTTCCTTCAGCACACCCTGGGGCTTGGCCAGGCAGGTGCATGAGGTGCTGTGTGAGTACCAGCTGTACAGGAGAGTCATGAGCAGGGTGGGAGTCCTGAAAAAACACCTGTGGCAAAATGCTGTTGTACAGGTGCGATTTGCTGTGAGGAGAAAACCTGAACGACTTCTGCTCTTCAAGAACTTGACCTTTTCCTTCAGCGTCCTGCTCTCATGGGGAGAGCAAATCCATGGGCAGGGAAGGTCAGTGCTTCAGTGGTCATCTGCCGCCATCTCCTCAGTGGCAGATGAGCGCTGTACCCTGTGGGTGAGTGAAAGGGAGCTGGGAAAGGGCACTTAGTGTGATACCAGGTGAGGCATCTGCTCGAGCCTTGGGGCAACCCTGACTCCAGTTCTGAGAGTGCCCAAATCCTCAAGCTACCGGTTGAGGAGGGAGGAGAGGCTCTGGCTCTCATGTTGAAACCAGGGCCCTGTGTAGGAAGGAACGTAAGATTTTTATCATCAAAGGGCTGAAAGCAAGAGGGAACATGATTTTGTAGCCTAGTGATGAGGGAACTCCCCTGGGAGGGGATAGGGATCAGCTTCCATCTGTGCTCCAGGGACTGTTTATGTATTTTGTGTTGAGAATTGCTGGATGAAGCACATCTCGAGCAGCAGTGAGTTACTGAGGAGTAACTGGCGGCTGTGCTGGGCTGCTGACTGTGCCTCACCACCACTGGGGCTTCTGCACTCACCTTGTCTCTTTTAGACTGTTTTAAGGACAGGGACCGTGGTTATTTACAGCTGAGACCAGAACTTAGAGAAACAATAGACCTCATCCCACGGCAAGTATTAACCAGCCACAGGAGTACTACCAGTCTTCTACAGGGAAACTAAAGTGTGTTTGTTTGACCTCCTTCAGACACCTGAAGGTGTAAAGATAATGCAGTGTGTGAGGCACAGGAGATGGTGGTTATCAGGAGTTACGAGGTGACGAAAACCAGTGTTGTTTAGATCTGGTGATTAAAACCTTCCTTTCACTTCTGATTTACTGCTTGAGTATCTAAATTGCTTAATGAGAGAGAGTAAGATGGAAAACTAGCAAGGTAGGAAGCCTGATTTCCAGTAAAGTTTAAACCACGAGGAGTTTATCAGAACCTGGTGGAGGGCTGTCCTGCTATGTATGAATAAAGAAACCAAAAGGGGTGTCTGTGCTTCACAGCTCAGGAGAAAGAACATATTTTTTTAGTTTTTTCAGACCTTGATTCATAAAAGGTGGCAAAAGGTAGCCAGGTGAGGTGTACAGAACTAACTGCTCACTTGCTACCAGGAGTAGAAGCTACCAGGGCGTTGTTGCACCAAACAAGCCCGGTCCTGTAGCATTTTGTTTAGATAAAAGATAGAGAGAACCCTGGGCAGTAACCTGCAGTTATTTCCAAGTGCTTGTGAGTTAATGAGCCGGTTCTGTGGGGCTGCCAGGTCAGACAGCACAGCTGGGAAGGTGCTGGGGCAGGGAATGGTGTGACCCCGGTGCCAGGAGAGGGTCACACCATTCCCTGCCTCAGGCTTTGGGGTAAATAAACTCTGATCTCGGCAGATTTTCTCTACAGGATCAATATGAATAATAGAATTTACCATGAGCTGGCAGTGAGCACTTGCAGCCCAGAGAGCCAAGGGTGCCCAGGACACATCCAAGGGAGTGTGGGCAGCAGGAATGGGGAGGGGATTCTGCCCCTCTGCTCTTGTGAGACCCTACCTGGGGTCCTGCACACAGCTCTGGGATCTCCCAACATAAGCAGGACATGGAACTGCTGGAGCAGGTCCTGAGGAGGCCATGAAGTTGATAAGAGTACCTCCCCTACGGGGACAGGCTGCGAGTTGGGGCTCTTCAGCCTGGAGAAGAGAAGGTTGTGTGGAGACCTCACAGCACCTTGCAGGATTGGAAAGGTGGTGAGGTCCTGCACAGGGTGCCCAGAGAAACTGTGGCTGCCCCATCCCTGGAAGTGTCCGAGGCCAGGTTGGACGGGTCTTGGAGCAACCTGAGATAGTGGAAGGTGCCCCTGCCTCTGGCAAGGGGAAGGAACTGGGTGATGTTTAGGTCCTTTCCAACCCACACCATTCTGGGATTCTATTCCATGCTGCTGTCATTGGGTATTATCTGGCTGCAGCACACTGCCTGTTGGCCAGGGAAGTTGTTTTGATTAGCTGCATCATCCTCGTGTGTGCAGGGATGAGTGTTTTCCTCGCAAACACCAGTCACCCTGTGAGGAGACTATCAGCTCGTGTGGAAGAGGAAGGGTCTGAGCTTTATATAATCTGTTGGCTCAAAGACTTTTCAGAAACAAATCTTGCGAGTGAGCTAGAGGCTAATGACAGCAATATGTCTGCTGGCAGCCAGCAGTGATTCAGAATAGCTTTGGATCTATCCATATGCTCTTTTCTTTGCGTTACTTCTCAGCAGAGCTGAGTGCAGTTGAGGAGGGGTTTGAGGAGGGTGTGAGAGATTCCAGCTCACCTCCTGTCGGGGTGAATCCAGTGCCTGGCTCCCAGACTTCCAGCGGAATGGGCTGTGTGAGGGAGTCATCTGCTTGTGTGCTGTTACCTCTTACATCATAACATGTCATGGCCTTCTAAATAAACCCCCACCTAGTGAAGAATGGGCTGTATTTGGGATTGCTGGGGTGCTTCATCTCTGTAAATTAATGTCCTTAAGCAGCCACTGCAAAAACTCTCATCTGTGACTGGATGCTCTTTTGGAGTGCAGCTTTAGGAGCCCAGGAATGCCTGTGTGTAATGCAGAATTCCTGCTGGTTTCAACCCAACTTGCATTCTTCTCTTCCTTCTCCGTAGGTAAATAGCTACAGTGCTTCAGCAGACCCTGTCAGCTCTTTGAGACAGGGAATGTCTCCTAATGCTTGTGAAAGGGCAAGTCCCACCATTCCATGAATGTCTTGGGATGCCATGAGAGTGGAGAAGAGCTCATGTCACCCACTCAGAGCTGCAGTGGTGAGGAGGTGGCCCAGCTGCACAAAGACTCCTTCCTTTAGGGATGGTCTGGGTCTTGCTTTCTGCTTTTTATGGCTCTTACCTGGTGGTTTTGTACTGCAGCTGATAAGTTACTGATGCTGCTCATCCTCCTTCCTGCACACCTCTGCAGGGATGTGCAGCCGAGGCAGGGATGAGTAATGCTTTTGGAGAGGTGTTACCCCAACCTTTTATTCTGAATGCGTACATCGAACACTCGAACCTCTACATTTGCCATTGCATTGGATGACTGTACATTCTTATCAAATGATTCATTGGATCAACAAAACTTTTTTACGAACCAAAATACCTCCTCAGACCCTCAGAGCTGAAGGAATCTTTAGCAGATGCACTGTTGGATGCTCTGTGTGTGCCTTCCCCAGCCCAGTGCTGTGTACACACAGGCTGGAGTGTGAGGCTGTCCTTTCTCTCCCCCTACAAGTGCGCTTGGTTCCCTCACATTCCATTTCAGTGACGTTGGAAAGCTTTTTTTCTTTCTTTTTCCCCAGAGGGACTGAGCAGAGCTGTTTACCCTCAGCTCGACAGCTTCCCCTCGGAGAGCAGGGCTGGTGAACAGGACGGGGAAGGACGGGAGAGCACAGGCAGAGGCTCAGGGTGGGAGCAGGTTGATCCTCACCTGCTCAGGTGCTGTGCTGCTGCTCATTCTGCTTCAACAGCTGTTCTGCAGCTCTGTTTGGGCTTTCAGACTGGTTTGGCATTGAGCTGTGGGACTGTACTTGGGGCTCTGTAGCTGCCTGTGCCTGTTTGTGATGGAGTGCCATCCTTGCAGTGGTTCCTGCTTCCATCCCTCGATAGCTGCTCCTTGGAGCGTTGCAGGCTGCAAAGCTGCTGCCCAGAAACGAGGCGTGTTCTGTGTGAGCAGCACATGTTCTGTGTGAGCAGCACAGCTCAGCCTCACAGCTGCCAGAATCACAGCCTGGGTGGCTGTGGTGCGACTGTGGAGATGAATGGATCCCAGAAGGTTTGCAGGGAGATAATTCCAGGCTGTTTCTCAAGCCTTGCCGATGTGGGGTTGCTTTTTCTCTTGGTTGTTGTGAAATCGCCCTTGGTGGATACCTTATCTCAGAGGTACTTGCCTGTCCTGCTCATGAGCAGCTGTGTCCTGCTCCTCCTGGAGCCCTGTGCCCACTCCCAGGCTGCTTTCCAGGGCTGTTTATCTGTGTGCTGCTGAGCTGTGGTCCTGGACGAGTTGTTCCTGAACAGTAAGCTGGGAAGGATTTCAACTGGGCACTGCTGGAATGCTCTGTGCCCATGGGGAGTTGTGGACTATGAACCATTGGGGTGTTATGTGTGCAGTGACCTCGTGTCCTGCTCTTCTGGTGACATTCAGTACCTTGATGTCCCCTGGCTCTGGTCACCTCTGCGGCCATTGAACTGTTTGGCTACACCACCCCTGTGAGCTGGCCCTGCAGCTGTATTCGCCTGTGTTAGGGCATGAAACTATTATTTAAACACTTACCGCCTCTTAATGTCACTTTTTTAAAAAAAATTTAAGCATTTCCAAGTTGTTAATCCTGCTGGAATGATGGCCCTGTCTTTTGCAGCTCCATGGGATGCATGGGCTGTGATCTGAGGGTGCAGCTAATGACTTTATAGCAGCTTTTATAGTTTGACCTCGAAGCCTGCCAGTTGTGTCTGGGAATGAGCAGAGGAATGTGGTGCATAGAAGCTGTGGCTTGTAGGAAATGTGTTTTTGTGGAGCCTTGCTGATGGCAGTGACTTGCTCCCCAGCAGCCTTGTGGGCTCTTTACAAGGTGCACATATTGGTCCTGGACCATTATAGTTAGCTCAGATATCCCATTTATTGTCTGAGACTCTACCAGGGAGAAATTCTTGTTTTTCCTGAGGCAGCTATTCCATTTATGGGATTTTTGGTACGTGCTAGAATAGAAACTCATTTTCATTTTGTACCTGAATCATAGAAAGTCAGGCTAACACGACAGAGCTCATTGCTGCAGAGACAAAAGTTCTCCTGCACCTCACAAACCTCTGGCTGTGCTGGCTCCCCTCAACTCTTCCCTCTCCTCACTACCCCAGCTTAGCACAGCTGTAACTGCACGGGGCAGACACCCAGGGCAGATGCCTTGTTGAGGGTGATTTTCCTGGAAAAGTGACAGCACATGCTGTGGTTTGGGGAGCAGCACCTCCTCACCCAGCTGGGCTGGAGCACGAGCAAGACTCTGCGTGTTCCATGCAGGCTGTGGAGAGCAGTCCTGACCTGAGCGTTGCTCTTGCACACTCTGAATAAAGTGAAAAGCAGTCCTTGGCTATGCAGGAGCTCCTCTCTCCTGGTGGCTGACATCTTCCTGTATCTTGGTGCTGGGATTGCACTGAAATAAGCTGATCTGGTTGCTGGCACCGAGAGCAGCAATCAGTTAGTGTGGCCAGTCCTGCAGTTGGTAAATAAGCCTTTGTTTTCATCTGCATTTGAAGAGAGGAAAAATACTAATCAGCCTGGTGAGACAGCGCCTTTAGTTTCTTGCTGCTATTGTTCAAATTAATAGAAATCTCATTTATCTCTTTCTGGTGATATACGTCCCTGGAGAGCAAGGTCATGGCAAATGATAGAAATGAATGAATAGGGGAGATGGGAAATATGATCTGAAATTCCTGCAGGCTCGCTCATCTCGCACCCTGAGTGTGTCAGGGGAGCCTGGATTTACGTCACTGTGCCTTACATAAGGATCTATAATGTGATAGCTCTCGAGGTTGTGTGGGTCTTGGGAGGCTCCCGTGTAATTGGTTCAGTGTGTGCTCAGCTCTCGTGGACGGCTCTGCAGCTGCATTGCTGCTCAGGAACCTTTATCCAGCCCTAATGGCTTTTGTTTTTTCCTATAGCATCACCATTTTCTATGGTGTTTCAGCTGTTGCAGGTGTCTTATATGGTTAAAAATGCTTAAGGCGGGGAAGAATGCAGTTAAGGTGTAATTCAGCTCCCTAAAGCTGAGCACTCAGTATTTCACAGAATCCCAGGATCACTGAGGCTGGAAAAGCCCTCCAGGACCTTCGAGTCCCAGCTGTGCCCGATGCCCACCTTGTCCCCAGCCCAGAGCACTGAGTGCCACATCCAGTCCTTCCTTGGGCACATCCAGGGTTGGGAACTCCAAGCCTCCCTGGGCAGCTCCTTTCAAGGCCTGACCACCCTTTCCATGGAGAAATTTCTCCTCGTGTCCAATGTGATCCCCCTGGCTGTTCCCTCCTGACAGGGAGTTGTGCAGAACCAGCAGGTCCCCCCCTGAGCCTCCTTTTCTCCAGGTTGAGCCCCTTTCCCAACTCCTTCAGCTTCTCCTGGGGCTCCAGCCCCTTCCCAGCTCCTTTCCCTTCCCTGGACACGAAAGCAAGGAAATAATTTGGGTAGACGTTGATACCAAGTGTGAATAAGCAAGGCAGTGGTTTTGGA
The DNA here is from genome assembly GCA_013398615.1 of Brachypodius melanocephalos. NCBI lineage: Eukaryota > Metazoa > Chordata > Aves > Passeriformes > Pycnonotidae > Brachypodius > Brachypodius melanocephalos. Next base: position 51,677 of record VZSR01000243.1, on the reverse strand, counting down.
TTGCTGCACTTTTCTGTGCTTTCTTGTACAGCTGCAATAAATCCCTTGCCCAGGACTGGCCAGTCACTTGTTAAATCAACTTCCCTCCTCTCCTACTCCAGGCGCTCCAGATGCGCCCTGGACCTGCCCTGACCAATGTGCATGTCCCCAAAAAAGCAGAATTGCAAGTGAAGACTCGATGCAGCAGGGCTGTGCTTCATCCCTTGCAGTCTTGGGGCACACTGTGTGTTTTGGCTGCGGGGCTGGGTGCGAGCAGGCGCTGCCAGGGCTGACATTTGTGTGGTGGTCTTGTGATAGTCCAGGTTTAGAAGGCAGGCAGCTTGTTTTACTGGGCACGTCACCCGATAGCTGTACAGTATGAGCTGCTGGCTGCAGGCCCCTCTGACTGTACAGCCCAGGCGTGAGGGCTTTAAAGCACTCGAGCCCCAGGGCCACGTAAAAAACTCTGTGAAAAACCTGCCCTGCGCTGACTTTGTGTTCTCAGGGCTGGAGCAGGCTCACTCCCTCAGGATGGCACTCTCATCATCCTCACTATAAGAAAGAGTCACTTCAAGTTGCATCTGGACTTTGAATTTTATTGTGGTTTGGAAAACAAAAAACTGCTTTCAAAGTGACGCTGAGGTGCTGGAGCACATCCAGAGAAAGGCAGTGGAGCTGGGGAAGGGTCTGGAGCCCCAGGAGCTGGGGAAGGGGCTTAGCCTGGAGAAAAGGAGGCTCAGTGGGGACCTTGTGGCTGTGCACAGCTCCCTGAGGACAGTGCAGCCAGGTGGGGGTCAGGCTCTGCTCCAGGGAACAGGGACAGCATGAGAGGAAATAGCTCCGGGTTGCACCAAGAGAAATTTAGGTATTAAGGAAAATTTCTTCACCGAAAACATTGTTCAGCCCTGGAGCAGTTGCCCAGGACAGTGGTGGACTCCCATCTCTGGAGGTGTTTTAAAGCCATGCAGATGTTGCACTTGGGGACATGGCCTTGGCAGTGTCATTGGACTGATCTTAGAGAGCTTTTCCAACCTAAACAATTCTGTGATTCCAAGGCAGCAGGACAGACTGAGACCTTTATTGGCTGAGGCAGGGGTGATGGTGGTCTGTTCCATACACTGCACCTTCCTGGGCTGCCATTTTCAGTTAAGAGTTCTTAAAGTCCTGTGAGGGAAATGAAGCCCTGCCTTGGCAACCCTTCTGTCTGATCTTTGGTGAGTGCAGATGTGCATCTTGGAACAATTTACTCCTGGTTGTGTTTAGGGCTACCAGAGTGACTGTTTATTCCCACATATGGAGCATGGTTTCAGAAGGTAATTTAAACAAATGGAGCGCCACTTCCAATTTTTCAGGCTTCTAGTTTAGGAGCCAAAATTGTTCTCCTGGCTCCAGCTTGCCCACCCTGGCTGTATCAGTTCCCACATGGCCTGCCAAGTTTGCAGAGAACTATCTATGGTCCCTTTTCCCTTCTGAGGAGGCAAAAAATCCCTTGACTGAGAATGGTTTGGGCTTTGTTGGGACACGGAGCAGGACAGGGATGGGGCAGGCTCTGGGCCATCCCCAGTGGTCAGGGAAAGCCCTGCCTGGGACTGACGTGTGCTGCTGCTGAAGTCAGAGGGGTTTTGTGAGCCCCAGCTGTGCCCGTGTGAGGGGGTTAACAGCAGCCGTGACGTGCTCGGAAGCTCCGTGCTCCTGCTGGATGCTGCCAAGCAGCCTTAGTTCCTGCTGCTGCACTTTGGGAAGGGTAGTCTGGGATCAGAAAGTGCCGTGGGCTGTGTGCACAAGGAAAACACACCTCTGTTTTGTGGCTGTTGGCACTGCAGAGTTCCCTTAATGCGTGGTTCTTTGGCTGTTCCGTGCCTCTCACTGGACTATTAGGACTAGGCTAAGTGAAATGATTTAGTAGCAGCACATCAGCTTGTGCTCGTGAAAGTAAATATTTTTGTTCTAGTGAAAGCAAATGGAAACGTGTGGTCAATGTCCTGGTGCAGCAAGTCCTGACCTGCTGCTTGGAAGAAGTAGGAAATACTGTGATGAAGGAAAAGCGATGTATTTGGAGCTTGGTGTGTGTGTGTGGAGGGGAGCAGTGCTGGTCAGAGGCACTGGTGCACACCCAGAGATGCACAGCAGTTCCCCAGATATTTGCAGTGCTCAGGGGCCCATCTCCTCTGTGCTGTGGTCCCGTGAGCTGTGAATACTCACTGCCTGACCTGGGCTTTGTATGTGTGGGACAGCTCAAATACCCAAAATTCAGACACACCAAGCTGTGTGCTGCAGACTTGGTTTAAGACCCCCAAACGGATCTGTAGTTTGGCTGTATTTGTTTGGTTTTTGTTTTCTTGCAGTTTCTGCACATATAAAAGAGGCTTTGTCCTCTGTGGGCCCTGAATTTCCCATGTACAAGGAGAGGCATTGAGAGAATTCCAGGCTGTGGCTTTGCTTCCACGTGCCCCTGCTGCATTTACCTGTATTTAGTGCGTGTCTCTGACTCAGTGTTTACTCTCCAGTATTTAAACATTCCCTAGAAATTAAATCTTTTAAGAACATTATTCTTCACACCAAGTGCTTGTAGAAGCCCAGTTGTGCAATGCCTACGCTCATGTATTGGCTGCTGTCTCACTCCCTCGGAACAGGATTTATGGTGGCAAAGCAAAGCAGCAGCCACAATTAGAATTTGGGTACTACAGCGCTGAAGTGCTTTCAAAATAGCAGTGTCTATGCTCCAAAAATACTCCATTGTCCCCTGCTTTGAGGAGAGCTGGTGACAGCCATGGTTACTTGTCACACGTGAGGGCTGTGTTGGTGCCAAGGGCGGGATCTCCCTCCGAAGTCTCCGAGCACCTGAGCCCTTGGTGCTGGCTGCTGGCACCAGGAACGAGTTTGATTTGCATAGATGGAGCAGCAGGGATCAGAGTGACACCCACTGCTGTTTGATCTTTGGCCCTTTGCCACGTGCTGTCACCAACCTGGGGCTAATGGCCCTGTGTGACATTTGGGAGCCTCGCTGGGGTGATTAGTGGGACGCTCCAGTTGCCCTGTGCAGACCTGGGTTCTCTCCTCGGAGTGCAGCTTGCACAGAAAGTGAATCATGAGCCCGAGGTGCATCCTGTGCCGTGGAGGGACACCCAGCCTCCGTCACAGGTCACTGCCCTGCGTGTGAGCCATGCTCCTGGGGTGCCTTTGGCAGCCCTGGCACAGGGCAGTGTCTGGTGCCCTTTTACTCACACCGTGCTGTACCACGCAGCCCTGAGAGCCCGGGGCTGGATCATGGTTTGGCTTTGAAGAAGGTTTTCAGCTCCTGAGTGCGTAATCTGTGGGTTTAAGTCATTTCTGCTGATAAGGGAAATCAGATACTCTTGTTGGAAGTGGCTGGTAGGCTTCTCTAGTGTTGTAATTCAGTTCTGTGCCCAAGTGAAAGGTGATTCTTTAACAAGTTGGTCCGTGCAGTTACTGCTGTGGGAGATTCTTCTGTCAAGCTTGCTTTGTTATGAAACAAATTCAAATTTCAAGCAAATCTTTGTGGTTTTGGGGGGAGCAGAAACTTCCTGAAGTTCCAAGAGGCAGCTCCTGTGTTCTGACATCACTGGGAGGTCTTAACGGAGATGACTGCAAGGGTGTTTTGTCCTCAGCAAGCTGGAATGAGATTCCCTGATTCCCCCTTGCTAAAAGTGAGGGAATTTCTGCCTTCACTCAGGTATACCGCTGTAGAACATGAGTTTATTTCAAGCCAGACTTTATGATCAGACCCAAGCTGCCAGCCTCTCATCTTCCTTTGTGCCATTACAAACTCTGCTGAGGGCAGGCGGGAGGCTGGGGGCAGCCAGTACTTCTCCCACCTAACTGGGGGTAAATCCGCGCACTAGAGCTGGCACAATCTGATTTGCTTCTCCTGCAGAGCCTGGGCAAGATGAGGATGAGGAAGGGACTCTCCATCGCTTGCATGTGGTTTATCTTGGTTGTCGAGGGTTAATGTGTTGAAGCCTGCATTCCTCACAGTTTCACTTTTGGCTTCTCTTTCTAAAAATTTCCACTCCATTTCATAACAGTTCTGGAGTGAGGGGTGGTTATACTCGGGAACCTTTGAGTCTGAAAATGTTCTGTGTAATCGGGGGCTGGAGGCAGCCACAGTTGTTTTCGGGCCCAGGGGAACCGGTCTTCCTGACAATAACATTAACCCTCCCTAAATCAGCTAATTGAAGGATTCTTAATTAAATTAAGGGGTGGGGATGGTAAATAGAAGCAGTGGTTTTGAGAAGAAAATTGCTTTCTGCTGTAGTCTTGTGACTGATGAAAATTCTGGTGTTTGAAGCTAAAAAATAGTGTCTCACTAGTTTGATCGCTTCTATTGCCTTTGGAGCCAAACACTGACTCCAGTGACTGGGTTTTGTGGCACGTAACAAACATCATTATTGATGGAGGAGTGTCTGAGAGGCAAACTACAGCCTTCCAAAGCTTTATGTGCACACAAAGGCTGGATTCAAAATTTGGAGTGTAACAACTGCACTGACTTTGTACTGAAAATACTCGGGGTGTATCCTGATAGTTCTGCCTCCCAAGCTGATAACCCGAGCTGGAGTATCTTTGCCAGGCTGCACTGCAGCATGAGAAACTTTCCTGAGACTCAGTGCCTTCATCAGTGTCTCTACAAGACATCTTGTGACAGGGCCACTGCTTGTTTGTTCCCATAGAAACTGCCATCTGATCGTGGCAAATGCACAAAGGCTCCTGCTGCAAACGCAGCGTCTAAAAATTCCTCGGTGTATCATCTAGATCTGGCATCGTGCTTTATTCCTCACTTCCCTGGCCAAAGCTCGGCCCCTTCCCGCTCAGTGTGCTCCAGGACCCGCAGTGTTAATGCAATTGGCACCTTGAAAATAATCCTAGAACTAAAGGTGATGGTGTCACCTCCTAATTGTGATCTCAGGTGCTGGCAAGGGAGCAGCGTTTGCAGTCTCTGCCTGCAGCAGGGTGATGCGCATGGAAATCATAAATACTGGAAAAAAAAAAGCATTTGATGCATTTGAAATTTTAGATATTGGGGGGAAAATTCCTTTTCTGCAAGTGTGTGGCTGTTGCTTCTGATTTGTTTTGCACATCCAGCTAGTTTGACTTTGGTATAGAAAAGCCCCAACGCTTACAGGGTTAGGAAAATATCTGTTCAAGTCTGTTTCAGAGCCCAGAATCCCATATTCCCAAATGGACTGATGGCATATGAAGAGGAACAGTGATTCCTTCCATCTTATCTGCCACTTTAGATTTCGTGTGGCCATCCCAGTGTGGTATTTAACGCTCCTGCAGCCTTCTCCTTGAAGCAGGAGCTGTTGCACCGGTGAGCGTGGCTGCACACAATGTACGTGCACAGTGCAGCTCCCGTGCATGCCGGCGTGGCTGCAGAGCCCAGCCTCCTCCCTGGAATGTGGGCAGGATCCGGAGCAGGAGCCCAGCACGGAGCCACCACCGCGGGCTGCGGCGAGGAGCAGGGAACGGGCTGCTGGGGCTGAGTGAAAGGGATTGTTATATGGGATGACAGATTCCTCTGGAGCTTGTTGCTGTTTGCAGAAGGGAAGCCAAGACATTGGTGCTTAATATCTTCCAGAAGTCCTTGGCTTTAACCCTTACAGAGCCTCAGGAAATCAACTGGAAGCCGGTGCAAAGGCTCCCTGTGGCTCTGGCAGCTTCTCCCAGGCAACCAGCGACAGGATGAGAGGACCTGATAGCCCTAAGCTGTGCCAGGGGAGGGTCAGGTTCGACATCAGGGGGAATTTCTTCACAGAAGGGGTTGTTCAGCATTGGAAGGGGCTGCCCGGGGAGGTTTGGAGTCCCCATCCCTGGAGACGTCCAGGGAATGACTGGATGTGGCACTCGGTGATCTGGGCTGGATGACAAGGTGGGGATTGGGCACAGGTTGAACTCGATGGTCCTGGAGATCTTTTCCAGCCCAAATGACTCTGATTGTGCTGCACATCGTGGTGCAGTGCCAGGTGCTTTCCCAGGATGCAGTTTACAGCGGGAGGATTTCTGTGGAGCACGGCAGGCTGGGGAGCCCAGCCAAGGGCACTCCTGCTGCATGTGTTGGTTTTGTCATTAAAAAATAGCCATGTTCTGTCATCAAAAAATAGCTACTCTTAACTTGTGCTGCACCAGTGCTGGGTGCTCCATACCTGTTAGATGGGAGTGAGGTGAGGTATTTCCTCTCAGGAATGGTCCAGGTAGTGTTCTTTGCAGGATAAGCATTGCTTAAAAGCTCTAAACCCTAATGTACAGTGTGTTCTCAACACATCACTTCATGCACAGCAGCTTCTAAATATCCTTATTTCCAAGCTTTCTTATTTTATAATGCAGTAATTCAAACCTGCCTCTGACTGCACACTCTGTACCTGAAATGCACTATTTTTCCCTGTCACTTGCATTTTTAGGTCACGACTGAATTAGAGCAAAATGACAATCCAGGGAACTTTGTATAACACTTTCAAAACCTGCTTGCTGTAATATCCTGGCAGCTTTTTAAAGACTTGTCTTGGTGTTTGGGCCAGGCCTTTCCCATGAAAGCTGGCAGGTCTACTCCATGTCTCGTGGTCCCTCTGCTCTTGGGGACGGTCTCTGCTGGGGCTCTGTTCCACAGCAGCATTCCTGATGCATCTCCTGCTGTCACAGATTTCTTCCTGCGTGCAAATACATTTCCAAAACTCTGCTGCTAAGCAACTCTCTCCAAGGCTGGAGAGTAAGGCATGAGGAGCAGCTGAGGGAGCTGGGGGGCTCAGCCTGGAGAAAAGGAGGCTTGGAGAGACCCTCTCATTCTCTGCAAATTCCTGACAGGTACTGGAAGGGGCTGCCCAGGGAGGAGGTGGAATCCCTGGAGGTGCCCAGGGAAGGACTGGACGTGGCACTCAGTGCTCTGGGCTGGTGACAAGGCGGGGATTGGGCACAGGTTGGATTCAGTGATCTCAGAGGGCTTTTCCAACATCAGCGATTCTGGGATTCTTTAAATGATTCAATGGCAATCTCAGGAGAGCTTTGGAGGCAGAATCCTGCATGGAGGTCAGTTGCAGTGTTCAACTGACATCTCCTGAAATAATACTGACAAATGGGTATTCAAGGTGCTGGTAAACAGAACTGTGTTTGTTTTCATGGGATGTTAAGGCTGCAGTGCCTGAATTGAGGGGAGAGCAATTAAGCAAGTGGTTTGAACAGGCAACCTGGACTGGAAGGGGACCAAGGTGGGCAAGTGTCCTCCCAGAATTGATTCACCTCTTGGCTTTGCTTGCCTGCAGGTGGCTGGGAGGCCAAGCTGTAGCTCAAGCAGGAGTCCAGTCAGGCCTGAGCAGAACTGCAGGGTTCCCATCTGCTGTCACAGAGGCTGGATCTGATCCTCCTTGGCCAAACAGTCGAGCTTACGTGACCGGGCTCTGCTTTTTCACATCACATTTGTTAACCAGTTTGCATCGATTTAAATGCACCTCCATGAGCTTCTGCACTAGTTCAAGTGCATTTAAAAACCGGTTTTAATTATCAAGTGCAGTCTTTGTGTAGTAAGTGCCAAGAGTGCTTTTAATTTGCATGGAAGCCATGGAGGTAGTGCTGCAGACTGTCAGCAGATCGTGGGGCTGCACCACAGCCGTGTTCAGGGCTCAGCTTCCATTCCTTCCACTCAGCATCATCCTGCTACATCCCCTAGACTTCCTGCTAATGCTACAAGCAGGAGCTTTTATAACCTGCCTTTTACCTCAGCCTCTCTTGGCTTCAGCTGATTTTTAATACTCATTTTTAGACATTCTGCATTTGTAGTCCAGGTATGGAGCTCTTAGTGCCTGCTCTCTGTGGATGGGCGTGGGGACATGTTTCAGGGTAGCAGAACTAACTGTAGGCTGTCATTTGGCCATCTTCACCAGGATAAATAATTTTCCATACCACCCCTAATTCACGTTCTGACTCCTGTGAAGTTCTCAGCCTTGCATCTGGGAATCATTACAGGAATTTTACAAGACTTCTGAACTAAAAACAAATTACTGGCATAAATGTCAGCTGAAGCTGTTGGGGCTGGAGGGGTTTTCTCCTGTAACAGAGTGCGAAATGAAAAGACAGAGAGGTCAGTGGGAATGCAGACACAGCCCAGTGTGAAGGCTGTGGAATTCAGCAGACAGGAATGGTGTGGCTGTCCCGTGCTGTGTTTGAGGTGGTTAGGTGTGGCTACCTGCAGTCTGCTGTGCTGAGACTTGCTCTGCCTTCGGCTCAATCCCATGGAGTCTCTTGCTGTAGCCCAGGAGAAAAAGGCAGCACTGGCAGGGACCGGGAGATTCAGTGTCTGACCAGCACTTTAAAAAGCTCTGGAAATCTTGTCATTAAGAAGGATGAGGGCTAGAAGTAGATGTGGTGTAGCTTAAGGGATTCCTCTCCTTAAGCTGTGGATGGCTGACCTCCTTGGTTGCTACTTGGTCCTCTGACTCCTGGTCAGCCTGAAGGGAGCTTGCTGAGCAGCCATCGGGTTTTGTGGGGATATGTGGTAATTCCATACATCCTGGACAGGCTCTTCCCAGCCCTGTGTGGAGTCCTGTGTCCTGTCCTTGTGCTCAGCCTCTTCCCGGGTCTGCGTTTGCAGCCCGAGGTGATGATTCCCGAGCTCGCCCTCGCAGCACCTCCCGTTTGCAGCGGGAGGTTCTTCATGCACCAGGATGGTTTGTTTATCTAATTGGCATCTCCAGCTCCCTTTCCCGTGCCTTTCTCTGCAATCCCAAAGCCCTTGATGCTGTTCAGCATGCTCTGATGTAGTGTCTGTCAGCCAGGGCAGGTAACTCCAAGTCTCTGTTGTTTCCCGCTGTTGCCCCAGGTGATGAAATAATGAGAAGCTCTCCGGGAGGGTTTGGGACCTGGCATCCAGGTGAGTGTGACAAGTAGAGCTCTAGCAATGTGCTCAAGCTTTCTCGTGGCTTGCAGGACATTATTTCTCCCCCGCTGTGGCTGAACATGGCAGAATTTACCTGTCATCAATTTACCTTGCAGCCTCCAGAATGGGAAAGAGTTTGCATTTGGGATTAAATCACCATTGAAAACTGGCATTGAGGCTTCTGCTATGAAGCAGCAAGTGTCAGGTGGGGGGGACTCACCTCTTGGACCTTTTTGATGGCTTCTGTTGCAAAAGAGAAGCTGCAACTGCTGGCATAGGGTTAATCCAGGACTGGGAAAGGAGGAATGCAGCACGGATAAAGGCTGGGATCCTTGGGGGTGCTGTAGATGACCTTCCTGTCCTGTGACATTTGTACATGCCCTGAAATGATGAGATTTTCTTACCTGGGTGTAGCTGGTTCTCTGAGCCGTGGATGTGAATGTGAGGTTTGTGCTTTGGCCACTGAAATCCCGGCTGTGTTCCCTCTGGGACAAGGAAAGGTCACGGCAGAGCACGGCGCTCACACAAGCCGGGTATTAACACTGCAGCTGGCCAAGAGGATTTGGATGTATTGACTTTTCTCGTAACACCATCAGTATTTTCTTCACCTTGTGCAAGACACAAGTCCCTGCATTGATTGTGCAGAGGGATGTGGACAAGGTGAGAACTTCCTTCCTGAGCAAATGCAGCTCCTCTGTGCACATCTTCGTCCACAGTTTCCTGCTTTCAGTTGCTGCCAATATTTGCATTTGTGCCACCTCCAAAAGCCACTCATGTTGCTGCAGACTGGCCTAGTTTTATTTGCTGTATCACTTAGGTAGGTTCTGCTGGTTAGTTAGTTCCAAGGAGGAGGTTCTGCTGGTTAGTTAATTCCAAGGAGGGGATGCCCCTGTGTTACCCAGGAGCTTTCCAAGAGAAGGCTGGGAATAGGCAGTGTCGGTGCTTCCTTTTTGTCGAGCGCTTTCTTACGACTAAAAACTGTACAAATTGCCTATTTACATGGAGAGGGCTCACTTTTGGTGACCCCAAACACACCAGCAGGCTTGTGCTGACAGCTTGCCTGAGAAACATGTGCCTCTGCCATCCGAGCGTCCATACGGAAGCACGGCGTTGCTGTGGAGTGACATCCACCCAGCTGAGCTCCCGAAAAGGACACGACCTGCAGTGGCCTGGAGTTCACGTTGTGTTTTTATCACAGTAGTGTGTCCATATGCCAGTTGAGTGCTTCTGTGTGTGGCCCACATACGTATCTCCAGTGTGTACTTCCTTATCCCTCTGTTTTTCCCCTTCTCCGTTGTAATTCTGGTCCCTGCTGCTGGAGTTCCCCTGTGCAGCTCCGGTATCTGCTTACAGGAGTGATTTTTACCCCTCCAGCAGCTGCTTAATCCAAACAGGCCGTGTTCCTGTGCTTCCCAAGTGTTTGTGGCAGGCAGGAGCAGCTGGAAGAGTTGTTCCCTGTCAGCCCCTCTGACAGCTCACGTTGTCAGCCCAGTAAGGCTGCAGTGGATGGAGAGGAGGGGGCTCCTTTGCTAACTGCAAATGTAGGAGGAATTCGGGTGGATGAGCCTTCTCCAGGTTTATTTGTTTATTCAGAGACCCTCTCTGGTGACAGCTCTCCGTGTGGCTGCAGTCTGCCACAAGCCCTCGGGTGACACGGGAGCCGAGCTGCAGGGACACTTCCATCCATGGCAGAGGACACCCAGGGACTGTTTACTGAGCGTTTTCCAGGAGGAATCTGGAGCAGGAGGACTCCCCGGGACAGTTCTAGGAAATGTCTTGCTCCCAAATAAACATGTTGATTTTCTGAATGCAGTCGGTTTGCCGGTGCCATCTGTTGGCTCCCATTCCATGGAGGAGATCCGTGCTGATTTACAGGAATGCCACTGCCATAATTACACTTTTACAGCGATCACTGATCAGACTGAGCACATGGGCTCCTTTTGGAAGGAGTGGGGTTTTCTGATTTTCACTCAGGCCACTGCAGAAACAACTGAACTGAAAGGGAAAAGGTGATTTCTTTATGGAATGATCATTCATGCAAGAAATTCTATTTATCATTGGATTATAATTAGATCCAAGCAGATGCATGGCATGAAGGAGGAGATTTTAGCCCAGGCCAGTGTCTCTGGCTTGTTCCTTTGTTCACAGCACAGAAATAAAAGGAAGCAGTGTCCCATGGCTCCTTTCCACTGAAAACAGACCGCGCTTCCACCCCTTTCTGTCCCGGAGCCTTTCCAAGCAGCTGGAGCAGTGCAGGGCACAGTGGCTGTCCTCTCCCTGCCCATCCGCCTGGGCACCCAGCAGCTCATTTCCCTTCCTGTTGGCAGGGCACTGTGGATTCAAGGAAGTCTGTCTGGATTATTATCCACACTCAGCTGAGGAACAAGACATCCATATAAATTTTAACTCCTGCAAGTTGATATTCTCCTCTCTCCTATTCCAAGCCTCATACCTCGTTTCAGAGCCCCTCACCTTGGCATATTTAACTCTGGTGGCTGCCAGATTTGAGAATCTGGTATCTTAGAGCAAAAGAGGAATTTAAACTGTTGTTTATGTTACACTTTGGGAACTTTAGGAGAATCCTGGGAGTTTGAGAGCAAGAATTGTCAAGGCTTCATGTGCTGGGCTGAAGGAGGTTGTCGGGGCTCAGGGCAGAGGAGCAGCCTGGGCTCCTCCCCAGGAGCTCACAGCTCTGAGCATTTTGGGCTGCCCTGAAGCCGGCTTGCAGCCTTGCCCTGACGTGTGCCTCCTGTCCCTCCTGACCTCCCGTGGGATGCAGTGGGGTGTTCTGATATCAGGGATAAGTGTGTGCTCCCTTGGACCTTCCAGAGTTTCGGTACCCCTCCTTCCATTTCCCAACTACCCCTTCTGCTTTCATGTGGTTGAAATTCCCACTCCTCCCCACAAGGCTTTTGCCTGGCGTGCACATACACTCAGCACAGCTTTAGGATCACAGAATTACAGAGCAGTGTTCAGCTGAAGTGCACCAGGAGAAGAAAAATCTGGAAAAACAATGGACGGGCCACCTGGCTTTGGAGAGCAGGGCCTCCACAGTGACCTGCAGGTGTCAGTTTGAACACCTTACCTGCTCTCCACCAATTGTTTTAGCAACTTGTCATTTCTCCCAAATAACAATTCCTTCCTCAAATTACTAGTGCAAGTTTTACTTGGATGCAAGGAGGAATAAATGAACTGTTTACGAGTGGCGGGAACATTTTGTTAATTGGTAGCAGCATGCATGCTCCAGGCTTGGCATTTATCCTCCTGCCTGTAAGCTTCATTAACTTCTGATAAAAGAATAGTTAATTTCTCAGACTCCTTTTTTTTAGAGCATTTCATTGTTTGAGAATTTAGATCATGGTTTTCTTCTATTTGTGCCTGAAATTGTGCTTTACTTAATGATGTTTAGTCTTCCTCTCTGTTTTATGTGCTGTTTGTAAGCATGAGGGAATGCACTCGATTTTGGGGTTTGGGGTTTATTTTAACTACCTGAATCTGATTTTTTTTGTGCATAAATAATAAATAATTTATATATATATATACATTTGGAGGCTGGGCAGTTATCACCCTGGCAAGGATTTTGTCATAAAATATGAAGGTCAGTTTTCATGTGCTTTAGATTGTTCCCTTAAAGATCCTAAAGATCCTTTTGTTTGGTTGTTTTTATCCAATTTATAATCTCCAATAAATAAATAAATAAAGGGCTGAATTCACTGTGGCCATCCCTTGAGCTTTAGATGGAGTCAGGGTGGCTGGTGCAACCCAAGGACCTCAGCCAGTCCCTTTTCTGTTGAAATCCCAAAGCATCTTTCGAGGGAGGGGAGAATATTAGCCAGCTAGGCAATGCAGGAATGGAGAAACCAACCTGGTCTACTCTGGAAAAACCTTTAAAGCAGTCCTTCCCTCTGGAAAAACAGTGATTCTCCAAAAGAACCCACAGAGAAGAGCTCTGAAACAAACCAACTGCAGAGCCCCGGGTGGAACATCAGCCCCCATCCCTGAAATTCCCTGCGTGTCCCTGCTGCCCAGCACAGAGGGGATTTCCTACTTCCACCCTCGCACGGTCCTGAGGAAGCTCTGCACTTCCTGAAACCGGAGCACGAGGTGCTTTCCCCAGGATTTTTCAGGAGACTTTTGCCTTTCATGTTGCATCAGTTGCTGGAGGCATTTGTGTGGAATGAAAGCATTTGGAAGGAACCCATTCAGGTCTCTCCTCCACGTAACTCCTGAGGGTGGGTTTGGGTTTGGGGCTGCTTGGCTGAGCTCGGGATGAGATCCTTCTCAAGAAGAACATCTCCTGAGTGCTGTTAGTCCCGCTTTGCTCCCCATCCAGATGTTGTGTGTCTTGTGAGCGTGGAGTTTCACTCACCACGTGTGAATCCCACAGCGTCACAAAGGGACAGGGGAGGTGGCAGCCTGCTCCTCCCTGCCCTGGGTTATCAGGGAAAACCAGAGGAATTCAGTTCTGTTGTGTCTGGCCCTACTGACTAAGCTGGGTGCAATCAGATGCTCTACATAGCTTGAACTTGGCCGAGAGTGTCAGCTCGAGCCATATAATTAAGCTGGGAAATGAGAGTTCCTTAGAGCAAATATAGAGCTGGGAATGAGTAAGGAGCTTAGGAATACTCCAGATCTGTGGATTTTCATTTACGTCTTTGGGCCCAAAAATGACTCATGTCTCTGGGTAGACATCTTGGCTTTGCTCTTGGAGGAAGCGTCTCTTAGCTTTTATGTATATTTATGCTCAAGCTTTACAAAAGCCCGTTCTTGCAGGAAAACCTTGGGTGAAAAGCATGTGGAGAGCATTTCCCAATCCCCCTCTGGCTCTCTGAGCTTTCCCAGCCCGCTCCTGAGCGCTGTGCTCCGATCTCTGCGGTGCAGCTCCATGGACCCCGCGCTGGGCTGGTCCCGGGGCTCTGCACCCCGTTAATCACAGCCCTGGTGCCTGGCAGCCCCTGCTGCCTTTTCACCTCGTGCCTGGGCTCCAGCCCCGCTCCTGCCAGCAGCTCCCAGCGCCGAGTGCCAGACCTGGCTGCCGTTCAGCTCCCGCTCCTGCTGTAGGAAGCATGCTCAGTGACTTGGAAGGCTGGAAGCATTCCTGCGCTCTGAATTAAAGGTTTCAAATGAAAGAAACAGCTTATTGTACTTGGGTGCCTTTTCGGGATTCTGCTGGGTTCTGCTCACATGCAGGGCGGTTATTGCTCTGGCAGGGATTTCATCATAAAATATGGGGCTTAATTTTCATGTGCTTCAGATTGTTCCCTTAAAGATTCCCTTAAAGGATCTGAAGCTGCTTTTGTTTGTTTGTGTGTGTGCCCGTGAGAGCATCCCTTAGCCCTGCCCTTGGGGCTGGCACTAGGAGAGGGACGTGTGTTTGGGTCGTGTGCCCCTGTGGGTTTGTACCCGTGGTCCTGGCACGCTGCTGTGCACGGAGCGCTTGTCCTTGTCCCCGCTGAGCTCTGGGGTCTGGGACAAGCCGAGCATTTCTGTGTCAGATCTTTCTGGCTGCGCATCCTCAGCGGTTTTCGTGGCAGTGCTGCTTTGCATGCCCTTCCCCAGGCCTTTGCATGATCCTGCAGCCTTCCTGGGCAGGACTTGTGTGAAGTAGGCTCTCCAGCAAAGCAACCAGGAGATTTGTAAAAGTGGCTCTTTTCCCAGGGAGAGCCATCTCCAAGCGAGAAAACCTGCTGGGGGATGGTAATTCATCCCACAAATCCCCAGACTGGAGCTGCTCACTCTCAGGGGTGTTTTGTGGTGGGGAGGAAGATACTTAGGGCTGAAATTTGATTTAGAAGCAGCAGTGCAGATGTTCCTCTGCCAGGCAGAGCAGCTTTTTCGCTCAGCTGTTTTCTCCATCAGGGTTTCACTCTGCCTTTTCTCTCCTGTTCATCCCAGCATTCCAGAAAAGATTCCCTTCATTACTGTCTGTGTGTGGAAATAGGGTGCTCAGTGGACTTGAGGACAGGCGGTTCTTAGCACAGAAGTGTCTCCACCTTTGGAGTCTGGTGGTTCTACAGTCCATGCCCAAAGGAGCTGGGAGCTGCCAGCACCAGGGAGGTGGAGGGAAAATCTTGGGGACTGGAGAGCAGCTGACTGGAAGCACTTAGACTTGTTTAAACTCCATTAGTGTAGCGTTACAGAGCACTTCTGCTTTAGAACAGATAAATAAATACCTCAATTGTTAGAAGCCTGACATTACCCTGCATTTCCATCCCTGCTGTGTGGATAATGCAGCTGGGTCAGTAACTTCTCTTCTGTTTCTCCTCTGCCAGGTTGCAATAAAGATCATTGATAAGACTCAGCTGGATGAAGAGAACCTGAAGAAGATATTTAGAGAAGTTCAGATCATGAAGATGCTCTGCCACCCACATATCATCAGGTTGTACCAGGTAGGAGCACTCTGGTGTGGAGTTTCCATTCCTGGACTCCACACTGTGCAGCAGCACTTTCTCCAGAGTTATCCCTCCATTCCTTCTACATGGAACTGGGAAAGCCCTTTATGTTTTCAGGGTCTCAAAGCGCTTTGATTGGAGGGGCAGGGGGAAAGTGTAGCTAATCCTTCTCTTTTCTGGGACATGGTGCTTCCGCTGTGGGCTGGCCTCCTGCCACTTGTTTATGGCCATTGTGCGCTTCTCAGTTTCCCAGTTGAAACCGGATGCAGGTTCCCCTTCTCACTTTAAGGGAGGGACTCAATCTCACCCGGGAGCAGGACTGAGCTCTCCTCTCCCTTCCCAGCTCCCTGTGGCCCCCAGGCCCTGCTGATCTGCTCAGTTCTTTCCTGGAAGGGGATCAATACTGGCAGCAGACTTGCTTTTGAATATTGTTTGCAGACTTTTTTCCCAGCTTGTTTGACTTTTTTTTTTTTTTTTTTGTCTGCAAACAAAACCCCCAGAGGCAGAAGGCACGTGGTCTGCCCTTTACACAGGTTGTGCCCCTCTGTAAGGAGGGTGCAGCAGAGTGATGGGAGCAGAGGAATAAAGGACTCTGTTTCCCATCTGTGCTTGAGAGATACGAATATATATTTGGACTCCAAAGAGTTAAAATTGAGTAGAAGTGACAAAGGTTAATGTTTAGCTCCTTTGGCCAAACCGTGTGTGAGATGCTTACAGAGGCTGTGGCACTTTCAAGGTACTCAGGGAGTGCTGCTTTGAAAACTTACTCCTTAAACCCTATTTTTTTTTTTTAATCCAAAAAACCTTTTTAAACCTGTTTGATTCCATCTAAAGCTTTTGATGGGATACTGAAGAGGTGACACTTGTGGCTTGGCTTTGTTTAGGGTGGGAGAAGAGCAGGGTAGCAGCACTGAGAAGTCTCCCAGGCTGCTGGAACAGGACAAAACCAGGGAACAAATGCTAAAGGGATGAGAAACAGAACAGGAGGGGGAAGGTGCAGGTGAAGTGTTCTGTGTAGTTACAGATTTAATGTTTGAAGCTTACTGTTTCATCTTTGCTGTCCTGGGCTCCTGTCCATCCCTGCACATGGCTCTGGAAGGCACAGGAAGGTAATAGTTTGGATTTGATGAAAGCAGTTACGTGTGTTACAGAAGGAATAAAGGTGGTTTTAGAGCTATTTCTCATTACACTCAGCAATCTCCTTATGTGTCACTTCTGTGTCCTTGTGTGCAGGTTATGGAGACGGAGAGGATGATTTATCTGGTGACAGAGTATGCCAGTGGAGGGGAAATATTTGGTAAGTACATTTATTGCATTCTTTAATCAGATAATGCACTTGGTCAACTACAGTAAACTGAAAATAGCTGCTACACTCTCTTGTTTCAGCCAAGAGGTGCCCTTCAGCCTGCAAACTTTCCATTGACAAGAGGAGGAAAGGAATAAATGAGACCAACTCGATGGAAAAATAACCCCCATAACCTCTGTTTCTTTTTTGGCTTTCATTGACAGGTGGTGCTGCTCCTCTTTCGTGCTCACTTTGGGATTAAAGTTGTTGGAAATAGTCACGCAGTTGGATTTTAGTGTTGCTGAGTGCTTTGCTTCCCAGCAGCTTCTGTGAATCTTGGTGATGATCGTGGAACTGTTGGGGTGTGTCAGCAGCTTTCAAAGAAACGGGCAGTCCTGCAGTTCTGGAGTGTTTTGTGCTCAAAACCATGTCTTGTCTTTTCTTTTTGATATCTGATGTTATCTTAGCAAGCATTGGTTACATCCCTTCCAAGCACCATTGTCCCAGAGAGTTTTGGCTGAGTGTTCTTGACCACAGGAGCTGTTCTTGAAAGGGAGAAAAGTATCTGTGCAGCACAGCTGAAAGAATTGTGGGCTGATTATTCATTTGTTTGGTGAACAATAGCAAAACTTACAGAAATAGGAATTTACTTGTACACTGGAATTTTGTGCTGGGTGACGGAGTCAAGATTTTGCAACATTGGTCTGTACTGGCTTTGCCAATATGAGCCTCCAAAAAGGGGGGAAATCCTGTGTGCTTGAATTAGCTTCAGTCAAGGAAGTAAGGACAGTCACACGTGGCCTGTCAACTCCTGGGAACACTCCCCTGTCCTCGTCAGTCATTGTAGGAGATTCACTTTTGATTTCACTTCCCATTTCTCTGAAGGAGAACCTGAGCTGTAGTAAAAGACAAAGCTTTTAGTGAAGCAAGAGAAGCCCCAGATTCAGGAAGATAAAAGCTGCAAAGTGCTGTTTTCCAGCCACTACAAACTACCACCAGTTCCTCAGTACCTCTGTAGATGGTTGCCATGGCTTCTTGTCAATATTGTCCATGTCCTTTGGGTTTCTCCCTGAGAAGGTGACAGCCGAAGGGGAAGCGAGTGACAGCTGATGTTTGGGAAGTGTGGATTGCCTGGTGGAAAACTGCCTTGCTGAGCCTTCCAGTTGTTTATTCGAATATGAATCATGGTGCTGGACACACTCAGCACTTCCAAAGGCTTGTGAAATTCACCTTCCCATGCACACCAAAGTCACTTGCACATGTCCTGGAGTTGGCTTGGGTGCGTATCACCACAGAAAAGTATAAATCTCTTTTTACTTTTTCTCCCTCTTCTGTTGAATTTGGCAGAGATGGGCTCATCTTTTTTTAAATCCAGAGCTATGTGCAAGCTCATATACAAACTTGGAATGGATTCTTTGGTTACAAAAATAGCCTTCTGCGTGAGTCAAAGTGAAAACCTAATTGCTTTCTGAAAGATTTTCTGCTGTAGTAAATTCAGCTCATTAGCATGGCTAATTTCCATGTTGCTGCCCAGCATTTTATCCTTGCTGATAGCTGGGAGCAGCCAGCTCTGTAATAGTGTGAGGCTTCTCCAGACTCCAGGCAGGAGTCGTGCCTCTCTACCCAGTTCTGAGGATTTTTGGGCACTGCCCTCAGTGCGAGAGCAGAGAGGGGAGAACTCAAGTCTCAGCTTTTTGTATTCAGAGTTTCCTGAGGAGACATTAAGACTTTGTTCTAACAGCGGAAGCAATTTGCAGGGAGGAAACAGGAGCCCATTCTGGGGAGGTTTCCTTGCAGTCCTTGCATCTCCAGCACTGAAGGGTCTCACATCCTCGTGTGATGGAGACAAAGGCGATGGCAGTGGGGGCAGCTGGGCTCTCCTGTTGGGTAAAACCTCACCTGCACAGTGTCTCAGCTCAGTGCCTGTCCCTCCCAGGGCAGCTGGGCTTGTTGGGAATGGCTGGACGTGCTGCAGGGATGGTGTCTGAGGGGTGTGTGGGCACTGCAGCCACTGTCACCGTGCCTTGCACCGGGGATTCTCTGTGAAATGAGCCTGTGCTGAGTCCCTCTAATAATTTTTTGGTCATGTCTTAACACCTGCATGACATAGTCTTTAAAATATGGTGCTGGAGGGTAAGAGGGGCTGACAGCTGTGGTTTTCTGGATGCCAAATGCCCATGGTGAGGCTGAGTGCAGCCCCACAGAACCAGGCTTGCAGCATTGTGCTGGTGTGCACTGCAAGTTTTTGTAAGGAACACATCTTGAGTTGCTTCCCTGGTGCTTTCAGAACTTCCCACGGCTTAAACGGTACCAAAGAGCTGTCAGTGTTTCACAGGCAGTGCTAGAGGTAAGAATGTTCAGCTGAAAGAGCAGTGGTTTCTCTAAATGGCCCCAGTCAGTCAGAGCTGGTTGTGTGAGCTCTGCAGGGATCCCAGGTCAGCACCTGGGAGGGCTGTACCACCTGTTTATCCAAACTTCCAGGAAAGGGCTGAGCGTTCCTTTGGCGGCCAGGCTGTGCCGTCAGTCTTTGATTCACCCTTACTGGAAATGGTTTGATAATTCACTTTGTTTGCGTAGCAGCGCACAGGGACACCAGGGACAGGCCTTGGGTTTGCTGTGGGCTTGAGCAGCCAAATGTAAATTGTTATTTTTGTCCCCGTCCGTGTTTTGTGTGTGGTTGGGTCGCTGGTTTGACGTTACGAAGAAATGAATGTCTCCTTTTAAACACAGGGTGGTCTCTGTTCCAAGTCCCTGGAGTGTCCTTTTTTGAGGTCAGGTGGAATATAGTCTAAAAATCTGGTTTGCTTTCAACTGTTTACTATGAAAACTGTAAATAATCTGCAGTCTTCACTGACTGAATATGGGTTCTTGGTCGATTAACAAAAAAAATCACAGGAAATTTAGAAAATTATCATCTTGTTGATGTGGTTACCACGTCTGCCCTGTTTCCCCACCGCCCGCCCGCTTGTCCTGGGCTCTGTGAGTATGAACTGGGCAGACACATTAAACAATGTTGTGGTGCCCGTCTCTAGAAGGTCAGACTGCTTCTGACATCACAAGGTCACCAAATTCACTGGAAATGTGACTTAATCCACCACACAGAGGAGATGTGAAGCTTCATCAGCGTTTGTTTTCCAGACAGAAAGCAGCTTTAAAAGCACAAGGCGTCTGTCCAGAGGCGGGGAGTGGAAACTTGTGTGTCAGTGCTCTCTGAACCAAAGGTGATTTTTCCTCAGCATAGGGTTGGATTGTTTTTTTAAGACAGAGAGCAGCATCAGGTGCTTCATGTAAGTACAGAGAGCTGGGAGTGATGTCTGTGAGGGTTGTGCAATGAAATGATGCATTCCTTCCCCTCTGGAAGGCACCCAGAGGAGCATCACTGGCACTGGCACAGCCCAGCCACGGCTGTGGGTGCTCTGGCACGCTCAGAGCAGGGTGCTGGCTCCCAGCTCAACACTCAGGTCAGCTCTGCAGCCTCCACTGCATGGGAGGTTTGTGCAGACTAAGCTCTCAATGGTTAATTTTGGCATACAGTTGCCCTTGGTGGTATGTGAAGTATTCTGTAGCCTCATTGTTTGTGTCCTTCCTCTGGAGCTGGTGCAGAAATGTCAGCGGGCTCGGAGCGCGGTGCCTACGTGCAGAGCCTGGGCCTCTGCTCCCAGTTCTTCATCCAAAGTGAAATTTCACGCCTAACCTAAAAAGGGCTTTTTGCAGCCTAAGCAGGACTGGCTGGGCAGAGGGACAGCAGAGTTTTCTGGGTGAGAGGCATGGGGACAGGGGGTGCCGCAGGTGCCAGCACTGAACACGGGTGTCACCGGCTGTGCTGGGACTGGTGAACTTGGTTTGGGCAAAAATACACTTAGGAGAGCCTTGCAGAAAGACACCTGCTGCAGTAGCTGAATTTGCTTTCTTGCCTGCAGGAGGGTTGCTAAAATATTTCAGAAATTGCTGAGAGATTGGAGCCTTGTGCTTTGTTTCAAGGGCACCTACTGTAGGGCCAGGCTGGCTCCCAAATCCCAGTGGAGCAGAAGGTGTGAATGACCTTGTTTAGGAGCTGAGCTATTACCTGTTGATCAGTGGCTTAAATTGGAGCAGCCCTTGCTGTGCTCTGCTGTCAGTCTCCTTACAGTAACAAATTTATGACCGTACAAATGCCTTAATGAAATACGACGGGGCAATTTGAGATGGTCACTTTGAGGGTCAAATTTGACTTGGTGATGGTTTTCCTTCTCCAGCCCTGGTTCAGATTTGCTTACGGAATAAGTTTATCCCATGAACAAGAGTTAATTGACAAGTTCTGTGAAAAACACCTCGAGTCTGTTGCACAACATGAGTGGGCAAAGGCAGAAGTAGGTTGCTGTGCAGTCAGGAGCAGCACAACTGCTTTGATGGATCTTGGTAATTAGTATTTACTGTGAGTCAATTATGTCGCAGGTATTTTAATGAATGGATGACTGGGACAAAACACAACCACCCGATGAGAAACCTGCACAAGTGATTTATTGTTATTATTTTCAAGAACAGATATCTGTAGTGAGCCCCCAGTTTAATGGAGTTTAGGGAGGGATGTGAATCATTTCAGCCTAATTTTGGCCAGAGATGTTTTGAGGCCAACTCAATGGCCCCACCAAGAAGTTACAACCTCCTGAAGTGAGGCTTCCCTTCTCTGCCTTTTCTGCTGCCTGTCTCCTGCCTGTCCATCCCTCCTCGTGGGACAGTGACAAGTGGCTTCTGTGAGCCTGGTGCTTCCAGGTTTTAAGTGGATTGGCTTCAGCTGGGTCGCTGCTGCGTGCCTGCTTTTGTGATCTCTTGGAGAGGCTTTTCCTGTCCGTGTGTGCAGTGCTGGCTTCCAGGGAAAGCCCAGCTGGCAACAAACACTACCTTTGAGTGAGAGTACAGGCTTTCAGCAAAATATTTGGGACTGCTCAGATTTCCGTAGTGGAGGCCAGCTCCATTTTTATAATGAAATGCTTTCTTGGATTTCGCAAGGATGTTGTTGCATCGATGCACGGAGAGGGAGGATGTTAAATGCCTCCTGCAGCTGGTGGTAGCTGTGCTGGCTGCAGGGCTGAGGTGAGCAGCTGATTGTGGCTGTGACTGCCTGGGACCTCGCTGGGTCCAGCAGGAGTTATCTTTGAGGCATGTTAGACCAAAGACACGTTTCCTGTGGAAAAACCAGGGGGAAGGAAGGATGGCACGTGGCCAGGAAGCTGCACCTCTCGAGGTGATGGGGTACAAGGCTTGGGGTCTGGCTGAAGGCAAAGGCTGGAAAAGCTTCGTTTTTATTTTGACGTAGAAAAATATTTTAGAACCTTTGCACTTGTGTACAAAACAGTTCTCATTTTCCAGGCATCCCCTCAGCTATCCTCTATATAAAATGAATTTCAAAGCCTTTCACTCAGAGCCAGCCCAGGCGAGGACTGGTTGGCAGTGGTGTGTCCCATCCCCGCTTGTGCCTCTTCCATGTCTGCTGTTGGAGCTGGAAACCACGCTGTGCCCACGTTGTTCCCACCTCCCCAGCTCTCTCCACGAGCAGGAGAAGCCCCTGTGTCCATAACCCCGTGTTCTCCTTCCCCTCACAGATCACCTCGTGGCCCACGGGCGCATGGCCGAGAAGGAAGCCCGGAGAAAGTTCAAGCAAATCGTGGCTGCTGTCAACTTCTGTCACTGTCGTAACATAGTCCACAGGGATCTGAAGGCAGAAAATCTCCTCCTGGATGCAAACCTGAACATCAAAATAGCAGGTGAGCTAAGCTGAGCGGTGTGGGAGGAAGGCAGCTGCTTTCAGGAGTTAATAAATGTAGGCACTGGCTGCTTCCAGGTATTCAGGGAGAAGGAAACACGGTGCAGCTGAAGGAAGCTTTGGATTTCTGTGTGGCCTGCTGCCCAGAGCTGAAACTGCCAGGTTGTAGCCAGGGGATTTATGCCTCCCTTCAAGTAGTGCAAAGTAAAAGAAGAAGGAATAAAAGGCAGGTTTGGCTTCCCAGGCTGGAGACACTGCAGCGTTCACTCCTCTGGGTGATGGGTGAGACAGTGTCACAAAATTGACCTTGTCCTGAGTCCTGCTGCTGCTTCAGGGCTTCTTCAGAGCAGGTCAGGCTAGGTGAGAGAGCAGGAATGGCAAAGTAGGGATGACAAGGTGATGGTGGAGCAGTGAAGGGGAAACTGCACTCTGGAATCATTCACGATGTGGTGTGACAGAGCCAGAGTGGCCTCAGAGCTTTGGAGGTTTATTCCCTGCAGGGAGAGAAGCTGAAGGAGCTGAACTATCAGGCTCTCACTGCCTCCTCCCAGAGTTTTGCAGGGCAGTGGGATTTTTTTGTCACTAACTGCCCTTCCAGAGAGCTTCCACCTTGAGCATTTCTGTCCTGACCTAACACAGAGCTGCACGTCTGTGATCCTGTGACCGTGAGACTGAGCCTTGGCTGATCTCTGGGGGGCACTGACTAGGTTGGACTTTATTGGGCTTGGTGGGATTATGACCAATTGAACCAACAAGATTTAACACTTAAGAGTTGAACTCAATCCTCGTGGGTCCTTTCCAACTCAGAATATTCTGTGATTCTGCCCTGGTCATCTCATTTCATAGGCTTTGGAAGTGGTAGATCTTGTACTCAGCATTTCATTCTCCCAGAGCCTAGAGCACAGCAGGGCACCTTTGGAAAGCACTTGGTTGCCCCCTCTCCCAGCAGACTTCCTTGGTGAGATTGTTGTTTTTTGCAAGGGTTTGTAACTTGATTTTTTTTTTTTTAAGTACTGAGGGCTGCACAATTTTTCAGTCTGAGAAATTTTACTTCTGGGAGATGGGAAATAGTCCTCTGTCTTGATAGCATCTTGAAGAAAGGAAACAGTCTAGGTCGTTGTTGCTGTTCTCTCGTGTACCACCCGGAGGTGTTAGATTAGAGTTCAACACTCGGTTTGTGGTAAAATCATCAGTAATTTCTTATGATTCCCTCATTCTCCATCTGTGAGGACGGAGCAGGGAAGGAATAGGAAGGAGCGATGGACTTCATGGACTTCCCTGTGGTGCTTAACAGTGTGAACCATGTCCTCCTTGGCACAGGGATGATAACCTGCTCCTCACTGTTCTGGGGGCAGGAGATAAGTGAGAGACGCATCGCTGATGAAGCAGGAGTGCAGCTCCTTGGAGTAGGAGTGGAGAGGTTGTGGAGCTCAGGGAGAGGCTGCTGGGGAGGTCTCTGAGCAGCACTTTCTGGTGTTTTATGCAAAGGCTGCACTAATGGTTTGAGGCCATCTTGTGTTCACGGGAAAAATCCGCTCTGTGTGGAGGGGGAGGGTGCCTGGAAAACAGCGAGAAGTTAAAAACTAACCCAGGTGGAAACTGGAATTCAGCTGGATTTGCTGGAGAAATGTCCACATGAGCAGGCTGAGAAGCTCTGGAAATTATGGAAACCTTTTTTTATCTAAGGGAGTTGGAAACTTATTTTCCTTCCAAATCTGTGCTCCCAGAATGACTCCAGGAGATAGTCCCCACCCTGGTGGTGGCAGTGTTTGCCTTGGCAGGAAGATGCTGTAGTGCTTTGAAAAGTAGCCTGGAAAAGCTGATTTATGGTATAGGATTTTCCAAGTATTAAGTTTTCTCCCTATAACTCATCAATTACAACTTGACACCAGTTCTTCCATTGTTTCAAGAGAGAGAAAAAAAAAAAAGTGATAGCAACAGATCTGCTTCACAGCAGACCTCCCAGGAGAAATGCTACAGAAATGCACACACCAGTTACACGGGTGGAGAACCAGCTGAACCTTCACTGCCAAACCCATTAACTGTCTCTAACTGAAACTTTGCAGCTTTCCAGGCTCTCACCAGTGCAGATTTTCTGGCACTTTCCACCCCACACCCATTTGCAGCTTTAAATCCCTTGCCTGGCATTGGGCAGGTCCTGACTGTGAGCCTGCAGCCCCGGGGTGGGCAGTGCTGCTGGTCTCCCTGCTGCTCAGTGTTTGGGTTGGTTTTTGATTGATTGCTGCTTCGCGATTTTTCCGTAAACAGTGAGATCCCGATGCTGTGACCCTCGCTCTCATTTTTCCCATGGATGCTTTTTCTCCAGTGTACCTTCTCAGAGGCTGAGTCAGTAGCTGCTGGCACTGCGTTCCCTGTGCTCCCAGCTGGAGAGTTCAGCCAGGAGTTGATGATTGCTAAACACCCCAGCCTTCCCGGGATATGGTTTCGGAGAGGAATCTGATCTATGCATCGCTTTGCATTCGTCTGCAGGAGCCGGCTGCTCCCTCCCCTCCAGAGGATGAAATCCCTGTTGGGCAGAGGCTGGAGCCACTCCCCGAGCTCCACTCCACGGAAATTTGAGGGACTGGACCTGCTGTTTTGTAGCAGAAATGTTTGTTTTAAATATTTTCCCTGTATCACATCATTGTGACTCACCTTGCTGTTCCAAAATGCCTCTTTCCCTCTGCATCTGTTTGTGGAATGAGACCTGATTGCTCCCTGAGGATTTGGATTTATGCATCTCGTTGGCAATAGATTTTAAGAAAGTTTATTTAAGTTGTAATTTGTGTTTTTGTTTGGTTTAGATTTTGTGTTTAGTTGCTCTGGGGTTTTCAAATCCTCCTGTGAACTTTCTTTGGGTTTTTAAAGCTCTGCTCTTTTCCCCAGCCTTGACCTCAGTCCCACAGCGCAGGTGGGATCTGGAAGCCTTTTCCAGCCTGGGAGCAGTGTCCCTGGACAGGATCTGCATGGCTCCAGCTCCCCACAGAGCCCAGCAGCCTGAGTGTCCTGATCCTGGGAGGGGCTGGGCACAGCAGCATCTCTGCACAGGGAGAGGTTTCACCCCAGGATCCAGGGCGAGCACAGAGCTCTGGGACCTGCTGGCTCCATTCCCTAAGGACAGACTCTGCATTTTCCTTTCTCCCCACCTTCTCTCCCTGTCCAAAAGAGCTGTGAATCCCTGAACAAATTTCAACACGATGGGGAAGGGGTGAAGTTTCTCAGCCAACCAATCTGCAGGAGGCAGAGGAGGGTGCAGGCAGCTGTTGCGTGTCTGTTCCGAGGCCACGGTGCTGCCAGCTGGCATGGCACAGCCCTGGAATGGCATGGACCTGGAATGGCACAGCCCTGGAATGGCACAGCCCTGCCCCTGCTGCTGACACTCGCTGTGACCTGTGCAGCAAAGTGGGGAGCACCTTGGGCCCCTCACCTGTGCAGGGCTGGAGCTGCTCCCGGCTGTGCACTCTTTGGAAAATACAGCTGGGGAACCAGGTGCTCAAAGCCCACTCGTGTCCTTACAAGGACACATAAAAGCAACTAAACCAGGATAACTTGCTCAATGTATGGGAAGTGCCAAAATTCCACAGTGGTAAGGAGTTTATGTCTGAACCTGACACAAACGCTGTGTGTTGGGAAATACATCCAGAGCTGCAGCGTTTATTGCCGGCTCCCGTGGCCGTAACTCAGGCACTTGTTACACATCCTGCTTTGAACGTGAGGCAGCAGCACAAAAGCTTGCAGAGGTGGAAAAGACAATTGTGCAGCTGTGTGCTATTTCCCTGGAATTGTCCTCCAAAGGCTGACTGGAGGTTTAGATGGCTTCACTGCCAACAATAAAAACCCAACAGGCGTGTAAGTGCCTTGTTGTGATAGCACAGTGCCTTTAAAGAACATTTACCATCTCTGCTCTGTTTTGAGGTGGGGTTGGAGCAGCCTGCTGTGTACTCCAGGTGTTTCCACAGGAACAGGCTGCATTAGGTATTCTCCACATGCATAAATCATCTCCCCAGTGAGAATTTCCTGCCTGCAAAGGGACAGGGAGAAGGAATTCAGCTGTGCCCCTCTGGAGCTGAGCTGGCAGGAGCAGGGCCAGGTGGTCTGCTGGGTTCTGCAGACGCTGTGCAAAGGAGGAGAGGAGTCACCTGAAATTAGGTCGTGGAAAATCCTGTGAGGAGAGCAGCAAGAGGGAGCACAAACTCAGCAGTCAGTGCATTCTGGGGAGTGCTGGTGGGGTTTGCCTGCCTCTGGCATGGAGCTGTTGGTCATCACTGGTGATCCTTACTTGGAATTCAGTGTGGAACTGGTAATTAATTGGTAATTAACTGGTAATCTTGAATGTGTTTGAAAAAACATGGGGACACCTCAGAACTGCTCTCTGCGACTGTGATTGCTTCAATTCAATTGAGGAGAAAAAAAGGAAGGAAATTTAGTGAAGATTCTTTCTTTTTACAAGAACCAGCTCCCTTCTCTTGGATCCAGACTGGTTTCCTTGCCCTTTGCAGTGCAGGTCCCAGCTGTGAGCCAGGGGGAGGCAGGTTAATTAACAGAGAATGCCATTAGTGCCCACATAAGCTGATGGTTGGCTGCCTGTGAGGTGAAGACCTTTCTCTTTCAGGATTTGTTATTTGCTCTTGCTGAAGGATTTGACTCTGTTCGTAGAGCTGCCCACCATAACCAAAGTTTGCAGCCCCAGTAGTGCTTTCTGGAAAAATCAGAATTCCCATTCTTTTTCCTTTGCACTCTGTCCTTGCTGGCACTGCCCAGAGCTCAGGACACCAGGGAGGTTTGGAGTCACCACCCCTGGAGGTGTCCAAGGAAAGACTGAATGTGCTCTGGGCTGGTGACAAGGTGGGCATCAGGCACAGCTTGGACTTGATGATCCTGGAGGTTTTTTCTAACCTCAGTGATTCCATTTCCAGTCTTTGTGTAGCAGTTACCCATTACAGGATTGTACATACTCAGCAAGTTACTGAAATACCATTTCTTCAGGACATTTGGAGTGAATCACATTCCTCTCATCGGTTCTCTTTGTTCTTTCAGATTTTGGGTTCAGCAACATCTTCACCCCTGGCCAGCTCCTTAAAACCTGGTGTGGGAGTCCTCCCTATGCTGCTCCAGAGCTCTTTGAAGGCAAGGAGTACGACGGGCCAAAGGTTGATATTTGGGTATGTGATGAGCCTCTTTCTCTCCGGCTTTGATCTGAGTTTTGCTCTGTTTGTTTGGCTTTGCTTCCTAAGTGTTCAGTACATGTCTTGGAGAAAAGCCCTGACACAGCAAAAAGTGTTTTCCAAAGAAACGCTTCCAAAGCTGCATTCTGGCTACTACGTCCTATATTTTGCCTGTGGGGAGGCGCCAAGAGCCCAGAGATGGAGTTTAATTCCGTTTGGCAGTGCTGACTGGGTTTGTTTTGCGTGCAGAGCCTCGGCGTGGTGCTGTACGTGCTGGTGTGCGGGGCGCTGCCCTTCGACGGGAGCACCCTGCAGAACCTGCGCGCGCGGGTGCTCAGCGGCAAATTCCGCATCCCCTTCTTCATGTCCACAGGTAAGGGGGCAGCCAGCTGGGGACACAGCGGGGTTTTCACCACACCTCCTTCAGTTTTAGCTTTTTAGAGCATTATGGGGCGTGAATTTCCAGCAACAGCCCCGTCAGAGATGAGCGTTTGTGTCCAAAACACTTCAGTAATAAATCTTGGGTGCAAAAAGTGTGATTAATTTTCATATAAAATCAGCTTAATGAAGAGTCATGGGTAGGTACTTGGTTGTCTGTTGTCAGGTTAAGGAA
This sequence comes from Brachypodius melanocephalos, assembly GCA_013398615.1. NCBI lineage: Eukaryota > Metazoa > Chordata > Aves > Passeriformes > Pycnonotidae > Brachypodius > Brachypodius melanocephalos. Next base: position 23,619 of record VZSR01000243.1, on the reverse strand, counting down.
TAATTTTGCATGGAGTTTCCCAGCTGAAAACTTCCTTGCTTACTATCTTATCTGAGGAAGAAGTTCTCTCCGTGTAGAAAATTCTGCTAAAACCTGGAGCTTTCAAAGCAAACTTAGATCCCAGCCTAAACAGGAGGGCCTCAGCAGTCCCTCTTGGTGACAGCACAGGTGTAATACAATGGAGAAATCACTCACAGTGAGCTGTTGAGTGGAGAACATTCTAAGGGTGCCTTGCTCACAACCTCCAAAAGCCACTCACATCAAGATGGGGAGGGACAGGGTGACAGGGCTCTGTGGAGCCAGGGTGGCTTTGCTGCCTCCTAGCACAGGGGCATCAATGTCTGCAGCAGTGGGACCCAGCAGGTGTGAAGTGCAGAAGAGAAGCAGTATTTTTGTGAGGTGACTGCCCTTAGAGGAGCTTGTGAAGCAGCCGTGTCCCTCCCCGTGGGTGACCCAGCCTCTCTTCCCTGGCAGAGTGTGAACACCTGATCCGCCACATGCTGGTGCTGGACCCGAGCAAGAGGCTCTCCATGGAGCAGATCTGCAAACACAAGTGGATGAAGCTGGGGGAGGCTGATGCAGAGTTTGACAGGGTGAGCAGCAGCGAGCAGTGACTCAAACGGGCTCTGGGCACATGGTGCTGCAGTATTGGTTCTGCTCTTTGGGAACACTCATTCCCAGGCACGGCCTTTCCCTTTTCTGTGTCTCCTGGCCTTGCTTTCCACATCACTCCTTATCTATGTACGCTTTTGTATCTTCCCCGTGGCATTGGGAGCTTGGGGCAGTGGATTTCGGATCAGTTGACATCAGACCTCACGCCAGCTGCAGCCAGAGCCCGGTGCTTGGGCTCTTGGGAGCGCTGTGACTCATCAGTGTGCCTTTGGGAATGTCAGCTCTGACTCTGTGCCTGTGCCCTCACAGCTGATAGCAGAGTGTCAGCACCTGAAGACCGAGAGGCAGCTGGAGCCGCTGAACGAGGACGTGCTGCTGGCCATGGCCGACATGGGGCTGGACAAGGAGCGCACGGTGCAGGTGAGGCCTGGCGTGTCCTGCCTCCTCCTCCTGCTGCTCAGTGCCTGTGCTTGGTGGCAGCTGAGCGGCCCCAGCACAGTATAAAATGTATTTCATCACCGCACAAGAAGGAGTGACAGCTCTTGCCTTGCCTTTCAGTCCCTGCGAGCCGACGCGTACGATCACTACAGCGCGATCTACAGCCTGCTCTGCGACCGCCTCAAGAGGCACAAGAACCTGCGCATCGCACCCTCGCCCAGCATCCCACGCACCATCACCTTCCCCACCTCAGCCAACATCCAGGTGCATCCCCTTTGCCGGTGTTCTTCCAGCCCTGTGAGGCCAGCCAGTCCCCTACCCTGCTAAACTCAGGCTGGCTCGTGGGTGTCCACACCCTGGCTGGAGTGTCAGAATGTTCCTCACCTCAGGATTTGGTGTGTGCTTAGGGTGCCCTAATCCCGAGGTTAGGAATAGTTTGTGCATTGGCTGAACATCTTCAGACAGTCTCCTGCTTGCTTAGTGACAGAGGGGAAGGAACTGAGGGAGTTATTGGGAACTGGAGTTCCCAGCCCAGGGCTGCTGTGTGATGCTTCTTCCCCACCTTGTGCTGCTGTTGGAGCACTGAGCACTTGCTTTGGGAGAGGCCAGGTCATAAGGGAAGCAGAAGAGATGCTGACCCTGCCTGAACAGAAGGAAGGGGGATAAACAAGGCAACCTCTTGAGAATAAACAGCTCTTGACTGGCTCCAGGGCCACCTCCCTGTTCCAGGTGCTTAGAGCTGGTGTTAATCCATCAGTGTTTGTAAAGAAGTGCTGTGTTTGTGTCTTCTGATCCTCATCTCTCTACTCAGCAGACAGAACAGACTGGCAACACCATGAACATCAACGTGCCCCAAGTCCAGCTCATCAACCCCGAGAACCAAATCGTGGAGGTGAGGCACATCCCCGTGACCCCTGCAAGCTCTTTTTCTGGCTCCCATTGAAGCCTTGCCTTTGATCCTCCTGTTGCATTTCAACATCTCCAATGTTTGTCCTGCCCAGACTGATGGAACAATGAACTTGGACAGTGATGAAGGGGAGGAACCATCACCCGAGGCTCTGGTCCGCTACCTGTCCATGAGGAGGCACACAGTGGGAGTAGCAGACCCACGGTGAGTACTGCACTCTGACCTGGACATTCACTCCCAGCGTGTGACTTTGGTCCTTCTGGGTGATCCTTTAAAGGTCCCAGTCCCCCTGCACAGCTTGGTCAGTGTTTTAGATAGGGATGAGGTACTTTCCTCCTGCTCTTCCTGGTCAGCTCTGGGTAGGCTGTGCTTTTGGTCAAGGCAAGTGTCTCACCCGAGCTGCACTGCTGTCATGTCCAAGGTGAAGTTTTTGTGATAAAAGCCATCAAGGTTAATGCCAAGAGCTAATTCTGGCAAATCTCAACACGGAGGGGGGAAAAAGGAACAAATAAAACCAAAGAGTGTCTTGGCTTCTCTGTGTGACCATTTTCCAGAGCAGTAACAAGCTTTTTATGAAGGGAAGCTGGGTGTCCTGGGTCTGTGAGGGGTTTCCTCACATCATGGCTAATTCCCCTCTCCAAATGTGGTTGTACAGGACGGAAGTCATGGAAGACCTGCAGAAGCTCCTGCCTGGCTTCCCCCGTGTCACTCCTCAGGCTCCGTTCCTGCAGGTGACCCCGAATGTGAACTTCATGCACAACGTGCTGCCCAGGCAGAACCTGCAGCCCACGGGGCAGCTGGAGTACAAGGTACTGCCCATGATCCCTGCTCTGCTCTGTGCCCTGCCAGGTGGGAGGGATGTTTGTGCTCACACTTGCTCCCTCTGTTTGTCACTCCTTGGACTGCATAAGCCTCAAGAATTACTCTCTTAATGTATGATTTCAGTTGGTTCTCTAAAGTAGGTTTAGCTCAAATATTAGGAAAATATTCTTTATTGTGAGAGTGGTGTAGCACTGGAACAGTTTGCACTATGTGGATGTGGATACCCCATCCCTGGAGGTGTCCAAGGCCAGGCACAACGTGGGATAGTGGAAGGTGTCCCTGCCCATGGCAGGGGGTTGGAATGAGATGATTTTTAAGGTCCTTTCCAACCCAAACCATTTTGTGATTCCACGAAGAAGCTGAAGAATGAAAGAGCAGCGCAATATGAAATAAATAAATGGGCTGGGGAGAGATAGGACTGTGCTGCCTGACTTTGAGCTGCAGGTTGCAGCCTGCCTGGCAGCTAAAGCAGCATGCAGGGAGCTGCAGACTTAAACCCTGCTCATCCTCTGACGCCGCCTGTCCCTGCCTCACATCACCCAAGGTGCTGCTGACATCCCTGAAGCCCGGAGGGCTTGTCTCCTCCTGCTGTGCCACCTCTGGCTGTGGGTGACGGTGCTCTGTGTGTGTTGCAGGAGCAGTCCCTGCTGCAGCCCCCCACGCTGCAGCTGCTGAACGGGATGGGCCCGCTGGGCCGGCGGGCGTCGGACGGCGGGGCCAACATCCAGCTGCACGCGCAGCAGCTGCTCAAGCGGCCCCGGGGCCCCTCGCCGCTCGTCACCATGACGCCAGTGAGTAGCACAGGGAAGGCACAGTGCTTCAAAATGTAAAAATATCCCCTCCCGCAGGCAGAGGTGCCTCTGTGCCCAGGTCACAGCAAGCCCAGCGCTGCGGGGATGTGCCTGCTCGCTGCCAAAGCTTCCCCTTGTAGGACTTGCTGCGCTCTGCTGGAGGTGGCAGGTGGGGTTGTGTGTTCCTCTCTGGAACTGACAGTGTGGTGCACTTTTTAAGGGTTGCTTTTGTCCTTTGCCGATCCCATGGAGAAAACTCGAGCATCCATCTCAGGCATTCAGGCGTGTTCTCGCTCCCCGGGTGCATCTGTATCAATGAATTCTCCAAGCAGCAGCAGCCCTGCCCAGGCAGTTGGACTGGGGAAGGAATGTTGGAAGGGGTTCTTGGCCAGATTTCCTTGGTGCTGCAGAGGAGCCAACACACACCCCTGTGGAAGCTTGTTTGGGAAGATCAGGTGTCCCCTGTGGGAAGGGGACTGTGCTGGGTGGCCTCCTGAGCTGTGGTTTCTCTCTCTGCAGGCTGTCCCAGCTGTCACCCCTGTGGACGAGGAGAGCTCCGATGGGGAGCCGGATCAGGAAGCTGTGCAGAGGTAACTCCCACTCTGTTAACATTTGCCCTTCCTACCTCCACGAGGCTCACCTTGGCCTGTTCCTGAGCTGATGCAAACACAGACACCTCAAGGCACCACTGTTGATTTTACAGCAAAGGCACAACAATTCTCCTGTTCTGTGGGTGTTGATTACTGTAGGCAGTTACTCCTCTGGCACTACTGGGTGCTTGCAGAGCTGGATTCCCCTGAAATGGGTAGCTGATTGAGCAGTAGGTTCTCCAGAACTCTCAGAACTGCTAAATTCCTTTGCTTAGTGTGCACCAGCATGCGATCCACACTAACCTGCCAAGTGAGTGCTGAGGGATTCCCCTCCCTGCTGGGTGCTGGAGGTGGGAGGATCTCCTCTGTGGCCTTGGGTGCCAGTGCAGCAGCTTTTGTATCAAGACATGCAGTAAACATCCAACTCTGATGCCTCAAACAAAGTGAGCTTGCTGGAATTACGGGTACCTCTAGCTGCTAATTTTAGCATCAGGCCTTAAAATAGTCTACTCCAATAAGGAAAGCATTATTAGCTCCCAGGCTGGGAACTTCTGTTCTCTGCGTCTGCTCTAAACACATTGTAGGAAGTGGGTAGAATGTGCTTGTACTTTCTCAGTCCATGAACACACTAACCGTGGCCTTGCTAACATTTTCTTAGGAGCTTTTGCATAGTTTCTTCTCTGCTAACCAGCTGGGCACTACGTGTGGTGGGTGCTCCTGCTTCTTACCTCAAACTGGAAGAGCTTTCTGGATCCCCCCTTTGTACAGGTCATCACCTGGGTAAGGGAGTGGCTCCCCAGGGGCTCACAAGGGTTCACACTGGGGGTTGTTGCAGACTGGGGTGGGTGCAGATCATGCTCCAGAGCCTTGGCCAGCTGTGCTCCTCTCAGTGCTCCCAAGGAGCAGTGACAGACTGTGCACTGAGACTCCTTTTGCCTACTTGTAGCCTCAATAATAGCTTCAACAGCCATTAACAGTTTTAATATAGGGCCAACAGTGTCCTCTGACAGCACCTCAAACAGCAGGTGGTCTTTCTGGCTGTGCAAACACGATAAATCTCATTCTTGGCAAGGGGATGCCTGGACATCTTACCTGGGCAGATTTTTCACTGTTCTAAACCTGAAGGTTTCAGTTGAGCCTTTAAAGCATTAGCTCAGCTGGAAACATTCTGAAACCCTTGTGCAGTGTTTTGCAAGGCACTCAAATGTTCAGATCCCACTGCAAACCAAGTCCCCTTGGACTCAGAGGTCACTTCACTGCTCTCGACAGTGCTGCCCTTAGTTCTTTCACAGCACATGTTCTTCTTCCACCAGATGGCCTTGAAAAAGCACCATCCAGGTTGTGTGTTAACTTGTTCTCCACCCCTTGTGTTGCAACATGTCAGTAGTCATCAGAGGAGAAGGGTAAATAGCATTAACATCAGGGACAGATGCAAATATTTAGCTTCTCCGAACACTGCCCCAAATACTCTGTTTGCAGCCACCAGCGAGCAGCTTTTGCCCTCCTTAATCTGACCTTGAAAGCAGAGCACAGTCTTCTCTCTGTTCCAGGGAACAGTCACATCTCCTTTGAGCTTTGGGAAACTTTCTTCCACCCGAAACGCTGTTAGAGCTCGTGATTGGATTGTTCCCTGGAGGGCTGAAATAAAATGATCTTGGCAAACCACAACAGTAAAGCTCTTTGGGAACCTTTCCCTGTCTGCATCAAATGATTCTTAAACAGCTAATGGCACGGGCTTTGGCGGGGCACCACGGCACTGTTAACCTGCTTCTTCTGCTTAAGTGGCTTCAGCAGCAAAGAGAGGCTGGGTTCGGGCAGGTCTATATTGCTTGCTGTTCTTTCTGCTTCCCAGGGGCAGCTGCAGGGGAAGAAAGCAAAGGTGAGGATGTGCAGGTGTCAGTGGCCAAGCGGGGCTTGGCCTGGTTACCAGAGCTGCCTCTCCGCTGCTTCACAGAGCAGAAGGGTTGAGTTCTCCCGCGGGCGTTCATCCCAGCGGCCTTGAGCAGGCACAGCCTGGCTGCAGTGCCAGCCCTGGGCAGGGGCTTCAGCCCCTCTCTGCCAGCCCCCCTGCGCTGGGCTCGGCTGTGCCAGGAGCAGCAGGCAGGCAGCAGCTCTCAGCACTGCCTGGCTCTTCCTCACGTCCTTGCCGGAGCACAGGCTCCGAGTTCCCCCTCCCCGGTCTTTGGGGGGTTTGCAGGAGACCTGCAGCTCTTTTTCAGTGCAGAGCAGGCTTTTGTTTAAGCTGTTGCTTCCCAGCTCTGGTGTGAGAGGCAAGCCCAGCCTTGGTGCTGGTGGCTCCAGAGGGAGGGACCCCCTTGCTGCTCGGATTCCCGTTCCCTGCTCATCCCGGGCTGTTCCCGACTTTCCCGGAGCGGAGCAGGGACTAGATGGCGCACTTGGACCGGGCTGGCACAGCCCTGCCTCAGCCCAGCCCTTCCTCATGCTCCTCGGGCAGCCTTCCCCTGCTGGGACAAGGTGGCCGCTGCTGGCAGCCGTTCCCGAGGTGTCCCAGGGTCGGTCGGAGGAGCGAGGGCTCCCCTGGCAGGAGCAGCAGCTCTGCTCTGTGCCCGGCTCCTGCTGGTTATCTCTGCCCTGGCTCCCCGGGCTGGCACAGAGCTGCTCTAGTGCAGTGAACCCACGCTGAGGGCAGGTGGCTATTCCCAAAGGGACATACCAGCGTTCCCCTTGAGGTGAAACGTGGCTTTCCTGCTGGGAAGAGCAAACGGCTCCTCTTTCCATCCAAGGCTGGCAGTGGAGGACCAGCAGCTGAGACTACCCTTGTCCCCAAAGCACTGGTGAGGCAGTGCTGTGACAGGCATGGGCAGCGTGTCTGTGATGTGTTCTGAGCACTGCACAAGCTTCTTCCTTCCCGTTCTCTCTGGGTTATCTAACACTCCCTGTTTTCGGAGTACTCCCATCAGTCTCTTATAAAATGTGCTCCTGCTTGTTGCAGATACTTGGCAAATAGGTCAAAAAGGCACACTCTGGCCATGACCAACCCTACAGCTGAAATCCCTCCAGACTTGCAGAGGCAGCTAGGACAGCAGTCCTTCCGACCCCGGGCTTGGGCTCCACACCTGGGACCCGACCAGCACCGGTGAGTAACGGCACCGGCCGGGCAGCTTGCGCCAGGAATCCTGCCCAGGTGGCCCTGGAATGGAGCACTGAGGACATCCCGCTGGCAGGGAGGGGTGAGGAGGAGGAGGAGGAACAGGGACAAAGAGCAGACCCACAGAGCAGAGCGTGTCTGACCCCCTGCCTGCAGGGACCAGCAGGAATCAGCTGGCTCTTCCTTCCAGTGCCACTTTTGTGGCTGGAGATGATTTGCTGAAATACCTGCCATCACAGAAATATTGGGAATAAACTATTTTTTTTTAGAGGAAATCTTTTCCCTGTGTAATGGTAGGCATCAAGGTAGCAGATTTGCTACAGAATTTTGGAGGCAGATGCAGGCAAAAGATTGCACCAAGAGTCATCCACAGCAGAGCTTAAAACCCTCATTGTTCTGCACCAGAGTTGTGTGTTCTGACTGCAAAGTCTCTTTGCAAAGCTCCTCGAGAGTAATTTCATTTCTCACTTGAACCCTTGATGAGAATGATGTGAGAAAAGGAAGCTGGGTGGGGAAGGAAAAAATTCCAAAGTCTGGTAAAGAGGAAACCTTTTGATTGGATTTAAACACACTGAGGATGTGTGGGAGGGACAGTCCTGATGGAGAGGTGTTAATGTGACAGATTCCTTGTCACAGCAGCCAACCGGAGATGCTAATGCCACAGAGGGAGCTTAAGGTCCTCTTAATTTAAAAAAAAAAAAAAGAAAAAGAAACCTCTTAAAAATGCTTTAAAGTGCTCTGACCCCTCGGTGCTGGGAGTGAACCAGCTGCACACTGGAGTTTGCTGCCCCTTGGAAAAGCAGTGACTGCCAGGCCAGGCTGGTGCTGGTGCTCAGCCCCTCAGGCAGCTCACACTGGCAGGCTTGACAAAACCCTTTTTATTGTAGCCAGAGACCTGCTGAGCTGAGCACTGATGTAATCAGCAGGGACAGGTGAACTCTGAGCAGACTGAGACAGTGTTAGTGCCACGCTGGAGCTCTGGAAAACCAAGATAAGCACCTCTCTGCCCTCAAGTTACTCCCTCAGAGGGGCCTGGGGGATGGGAAGAGCAGGAGGGGAAACATTTCTAGGGCCATAGCATGATAGGAAGAGGAGTGCAGCTTGCAAAACAAGCAGAATGTGCTGTGTCCTGCTTTCAGGATTGCTGCAAATCCTAAAGGTAAGCCAAGTCCCCCACGTACAGCAGGAACGGAATTTGTGCAAGACTTTAAACACACTTACTCTGTAAATAACGTTGGTGTCACCTCTCTCTCTTGGCTCTGGAGTCCTGAAGCTCTTGCATCATGAGCAGGGTGGTATCTGCTCGTTCCACTCGGTGTTGTAACGTGCTGTGAGCCTGTTCTGTGTTTTTCCTGTGAAATCATGGAAATTTCATCTGACCATGGTCTAAACAGAGTGTTCCACAGTGAGTTCATGACATACCTGGCACAGAAATTAGCAGTCATTTTGTAAATAAAGCACATTATTGAATGGCAGGTGGGTTTTATTTTAGCCCTTAACCTATTTTAAGCCATCTTGTGTATCTCCATATGTAGCCCTTGGTTTTGTAACATTAAATATCTGAAAGCAGAATTGAAGTACAGCTGTACAGGGAAGTGCAGCTGTTCTGCCTTGCCCACATGGGTTTCAAAAACTCAGCATGATTTTTATCTGTACCTTCTGCTTTCCATCAGTGCAACAGGAGAACAAATGAATCCGGATAATAGATGGGATGGCTTCAAAAGGCAGGAGCACAGCTCTTTCCTTGGAAGGAAACTGAGCTATATCCTCCTAAGGCAGAGACAGTGACTAAACAGAACCCAGCCTGCTGGAAGTGGTCCAGCATCAATCACCTTGTGACAAGGGGAGCCTGGAACAGGCCCTCAGAGTGACCTCTGGAGCTCAGGACCACTCAGCTTGCTGGGTTTGTTGTCAGAGGTGCTGTAAAGACCATGTCTCCATGACCTTCTGACAGACAAAGGCTACTGCTGGAGCCTGTGCATTAAGTGTTGCTTGCTGGGTTCTGGAGATGGCATTTGCAGACTCTTTACAAAAGAAATCCTTTAGTGATGGGAGAAAATCCTCCCTGTGAGAGTGGGGGACCCTGGCACAGGTTGCCCAGAGAAGCTGTGGCTGCCCCATCCCTGGAAGTGTCCAAGGCCAGGTTGGACAGGGCTTGGAGCAACCTGGGATAGTGGGAGATGTCCCTGCCAGCCCAAACCATTCAGTTGTTCTATGATTTGCCCAGAAATCAGGTTCCACAGATAGCACAGCTAGCACTTGACTGGAAGCCATGAGGGCAGGCAGAGAGCCCTGGCTGTTTGTTGTGAGGCACATTGTGATGAGTGTATGCCAGGTTATCTCTGCTCCTGATAACACAGGTGGCACCTAATGGCAGGGCAGTAGCTCAGTGATAATGGGGAGTCCCAGCTTTGGCAGAAAACTTCCTGAAAAAAATCTGACTCCCTCTGATGGCAAAGAAACCTCATTGTGAAGGGGAAGTGCTTGTGGTGCCGTGGGCACGGCTTGGTTCAGATGTGCCCATTCTGATTGCCCAGTGTGGAGCACCCAGGCAGCTGGGAGGCTGGTGGAGATGGAATGTCTGTACTGGAGTTTGTGTTCTGGCTGGTGTCACATCACTGACCCCCTTCCTTCCCCCTGTGTTCAGTTCCATTTACAAGGACTCCAACACTCTGCACCTCCCCACCGAGCGCTTCTCCCCGGTCCGGCGCTTCTCCGACGGGGCTGCCAGCATCCAGGCTTTCAAAGCCCACCTGGAGAAGATGGGCAATAACAGCAGCATCAAACAGCTTCAGCAGGTGAGGGAGGGCTGGGGATCCTCAAAACAGCCTCCACAAGGAATTCTTACTGCCTCGGTCTTGCTGCTTCAGGAAGCAAAAGAGGAATCTTTACACGAAAGGCTGAGGGACACAGCGGGGACTTTGCAGCTCTGGGTTTGTTCCTGCCCTGTGTGGCTGCAACAAACCCTGAGTGTCCTCTGGGTGTATGAGCTGTTCACCTGCAGTGGGGCACCAGGGGGGATTCCTGCCTCCTCTTTTCTGGGGAGAACCATCATGCTGTGCCCACCCGTGGGTGTCCTGCCTGTCCCTGCAGGGCTCACCAGCACTGTCAGACTGCAGCTCCTGCTCTCCCACATTTTCTCTAGCAGCAGTTTTGGGGCTGTTCCAGGGTGTCCCGGGAAAGGGCAGCTCCTACCACCAGAGTTCAGAGTGTATTGTGGGATATTCCCTGCACAGACAGGCACAACTTGCCAATGGCTGGAGCAGGATTTGGCCCCAGGACAGGCGTTTCCCCTTGCAGCACTGCACAAATGAGATGCTCTCCTCACCTCCATGTATCGTTTCCAGAGCTTGCTGCCTGCATTAAGGGAACACAGCGGTGCCAGCTCGGTGTCACGTGCACCCTTTGCTTTCCTGGCTTTTTGCCATGTCACTGCATACCTGATTCTGTCAGAGGGAATGGATTAGGCTTTTTTGCCAGCGTTATCTCAGAGGGGTGGGCTGCAGAGTGTGGCATTCCACACGCAGCAGGGTGCTGTGCCCCATTTATGGGACGTGCTGGATTCCTTGCAGGAGTGTGAGCAGCTCCAGAAGATGTACGGTGGGCACATGGACGAGAGGACGCTGGAGAAGACGCAGCAGCAGCACATGTTGTACCAGCAGGAGCAGCACCATCAGATTCTTCATCAGCAGATTCAGGTAGTGCAGCCCGAGCCAGAGCTGCTGAAGGCTTAGCTCTGTTTTCCTGTGTTGCTGCAGACACAACTCGTGAGCAGGTCCCGGGGGGATTGAGGGAGGGGAGTTTGCTGGGCTTGCTGTAGCGGGAAGGCTGAAGGATTTCAGCAGAGATGTTTGCACAGCTGCTGTGGTAGCTGTGGCAGCCAGGGCTGCAGTCAGGCACTGACACTCGGTGAATCTGGATATGTCCTGCTTCACCCAGCAGTGTTTCTAAATTTACTGACTGAGACATTGACTGCAAACACTTCTTGTTTTCTTGTGGTGCTTGGTTCAGGACTGTATCCGGCCTCCCCAGCCATCTCCACCCTTGCAAGCTCCATGTGAAAACCAGCCAGCTCTGCTCACTCACCAGCTCCAGAGGTAAAGAAATGGCTTTAGGACAGCTCTGGGTTTTACTCTTCCTGAAGGCCAGGGATGAGCTGACACACTCAGGAGAGGCCAGGCTGAGTTGGAGGTTTATGGAGTCAGAATGACACAGCCAGTTCCCAGGTGAATGTGCCTGGTCCTTTGAGCTGGATTCTGTCTGAAGGGCTTTAGAATCAGAGAAATCTGATTCAAAGGTAAAGGCACTGATCTGCTTTGAGTAGAGGATTGACAGTCCTGCTTTTTGAGTGGCTTGAAGCTGCCACTTCAGCAGCCAGGCTCTCTCATGCTTCCTTGGGTGTCTCACACTTTTCCAGGCCGCCTTGCCCTCAGCACCTTGACTTGTAGGTGAGGCAGGCTGAGTTATGGAAAATGAGAACAGGGTATCTCACTAGGTGCAGTGAGTCAGAAGGTGAGCCTGCAGTGTCCTTGTCCCCAGGTTTCTGTGGTAGCCACCAGGTCATGCTCACTCCCTGCGTGACTTGGACAAGTGAGATGGCTCTCAGAAGAGAAGCCAAGCTGCAGAGACCTTGGGATCCCCAGAAACGGCTTTATGGTGTTTATTTTGAACAAGACCCGCAGCGTTTGGCATCAGTTCTCACAGTTGAGACAGCATCTTGACAAGGAGCAGGCATGGTGAGAAGGTGCTTGTTTCCCTGCTAGGTTACGGATCCAGCCATCCAGCCCACCCCCGAACCACCCCAACAATCATCTCTTCAGGCAACCCAACAGCAGCCCACCCCCTGTGAGCAGCAGCGTGCTCCAGCCCCATGGTAAGCGGTTCTGGGAGCTGGGCAGGGCCGTGTGATCCCATCAAACCCTGAGGAAGCAGAGTGGGGTTTGCCAGGGCTCTGTTCCCCCCCAGCCCAGGCCCTGCACAGTTTGCTGATGATGTAAAAGATTCTCCATCTGGCAGCAAGGGCTGGTGTTACCGAGGGCTCACGAGAAGCTGCCAGCTGGAATGTGCTGTCGGGTTCCTTGTCACAAGACCCTTACTTATCACTCCCGGGGTGGGGAGGAAGGGCTGATATGCTCAGGTTTATGCAAATCACTGTCAGCTCCGCAGAGTTTCTGTTTTGGTGCAAGGGGCTCTGGCTGTGACCTTTGCACGCTGGCACAGCATGACAGGGCACCCATACGGACACGCCTGGGCTCCCAGCCTGGCCTAGAGTCATGGGATGAATCACAGTATCATGGCCTGGTTTGGGTTGGAAGGGACCTTAAAGATCATCCCTTTCTAGCCCCCTGCTACAGGCAGGGACACCTTTCACTAGACCACGTTAATCCAAGCCCTGTCCAGCACTTTGGGGAATGGAGCAGATCTCGCTCCCAAGCCTCTCCCTGGGCTGGCAGGGGTTCTGAGGGTCTCTGTTCCTTGTAGGTGCTGCCTCCCAGTCCCAGTTCCAAGGGATGCCATCCCACAACACAATCTTCCCACAGTCGGGTAACTGTTCCCCTCCCCCGGCCATGGGGCTGACGTGCCTGGCCCTGCAGCAGCAGCAGTCGCAGCCCCAGCAGGTCACCATCCAAGTGCAGGAGCCCGGGGACATGGTGGGCAGCAGCCTCCTGCCCGGGGCTCCCGTGGGCGGGCAGGGCCTGGCGTCCCACGCACGGGGGATGTCCCTGAGCCCCAGCGCCAGCCAGATCCAGATGCAGCACCGCGCCAACCTGATGGCCTCCCTCAGCTACGGCCACCGGCAGCTGTCCAAGCAGCTCAGCGCCGACAGCGCCGAGTCGCACAGGTGAGAGCCCTCCCTGCCTCTGCCGGCTCAGGGCACGCTGCGGGCGGGAGGGAGTGGAATCTCAGCGTGACACCTGGTGTCCATGCTCTGCTCGCTCCCTCCCTGTCCCTGCGAAGGAGTTGGTGAGCCAGGCCAGGGCTGTTGTCCCACCTGCCTGGGGAAGCTCCTCCCATGCAGGGGCAGCTCTGGCTCCCGCTGAGCAGTGCGGTCACTTGTCCTTTTCCTTGTCCTTGAACGTGAACAGGTATCCCCCCGCCAACTACGACCAGGTGCACTTACACCCCCACCTGTTCCCGGAGCAGCCCCGCGTTTCCCCCAGCAACTACAGCCCTCCGGGAGGGGTCGGGTTCCCTGCAGCCCAGCAAGCTCTGAAGGTCCCTCAGCTTGACCAGTACCCCAGTTTCCCTGCGAACGCACATCAGCAGCAGCAGCACTACACGGCATCGGCACTACAGCAGGCACTGTTGTCCCCGACACCTCCCGACTACAGCCGACACCAGCAGGTACCGCACATCCTCCAGGGACTGCTTTCCCCCCGGCACTCGCTCACGGGGCACACGGACATGCGGCTGCCCCAGGCAGAATTTGCACAGCTCATCAAACGGCGGCAGCAGCAGCAGCAGCAGCAAGAATTCCAAGAGTTGTTCAGGCATATGAGTCAAGGGGATGCTGGGAATATGGGCACCAGCATGGGACAGAACCTCTCGGAGCGCCAGTCGTTGTCTTTGCCTTATCAGAGTGCTGACACGTACCACCCCCAGAACAGCCCCCAACATCTCTTAAAAATCAGGGCGCAAGAATGTATCCAGCAGGTCCCTGCGTCCGTGCCACCGCCGCAGGGATACGGACACCAGCCAGCCCTGTTCCACTCGGAGAGCATGGAGGAGGACTGCGCCTGCGAGGGAAACAGGGACAGCTTTCCTGACAGTAAGAGTTCAAACACATTGACCAAAGGTTGCCACGAGAGCCCTCTGCTTGTAAACGCAGCAGGGCACGGGGACCCCGAATCTTTGCTAGGAACTGCTAACCCCACGCAGGAGCTGGGAACGCACCAGTACAGGCATCAGCCCACGCCTGGATTCAGGAATAAGGTGCCCAGCAGAGGTAAGGCTCCCTCAGGTGTCCATCTGTGCCAGCCACTCACCTTCCTGCCCAGGACACCGTCCCACCCGGCGCACCAAGGGTTTCCTGACATATTTTGCATAGCGCAGAATTTCCGAGATTCTTTCTGGCTTTTGTGGCCTGAAGTAAATTGCAAGCACAGCCTTTGTAATAAACAGGGTTGAATAAGGAAGGGGCCTGATGGGCTGCTTCCCCTGGGAATTTGACCTACTTGTGCAGGCAGGTGAAGACGAGGGCCCAGCTTGCTGCCATCTTTTCAGGGGTGCTCTGTGGTGACCACAGATTTATCCTTGGTGGTGATGTTCCCCATCCCCTGGATAGGATAGGGGATAGGAACAGCTCAGCTGCCAGCACACCCCAGCTGTAGCAGTGTAGCTGTTCATTCTTGCTCTTAAACACAGACCCCCAAGTCCAGGCACTGCTAAAACTCCCACTAACACCCACAGTAACAGTGTTGGTCAGTGTCCTGTGGCTCCAGCAGCCTTGCAGCCTCTCTGGCACTTTGGCAAGCAGCAGCAGCAGCAGCAGCAAGTTTCTATCCCTGCTTGAACTGGGAAGGGTGGATTCTGGAGAGAGTGAGTTTCAACTTGCCATTAGGGCCTGAAGACCTTTCCTGTTCCTTGGAAGCAGCTGCGCCTTTGCTCCTCAGTGGCTGCTCTGGCAGTGCTGGGCTGTCAGAGAATTCCTGCCTGAGCTGTAATTACAGGCTCCTCTGCAGGAAAAACACTCTCCGAGCCCCTTGCTAAGAGGGCTTTGAGGAGAGGCTGAGCAGGCAGATCAGTATTCCCTGCAGGGCTCAGGGTTCTGGGCTGGAGCCACCAGCTTGCCCTTGGCACTCAGGGCCCTATTGCAGAGGAGCTGTGTCCAGGGCACAGGAGGCCCAGCTTTGTTCAGGGACACAGCACGGGTTTGTTGGGAAAGTACCAGGCTGGAATAGGCTGGCTCAGAGGGCTGAGTGGGGCTGCCAAGCCCTGACCCCCCAGAGCTTGGGCAGAGGGCAGGGACAAGGCTGGGCTGTGCTGAAATCCTCCTAAATTCTGAATTCCCGATGTGTTTGCTCTTAGAGCTCCACTTCCCTGCTGTGCTCGGAGCGAGGGGAATTGCCCCAGGCTGAGTGGAGGTTGGAAGCTCTGGAGGGGCGTTTGGTACAAAATCACGAGTTTGAATCTTGTCACTGTAGCCCGTTAGATGGACAGTGAGGTTTGGTGAAGTCAGAAGCCAAATCTCAGCCCCCACACTGCCGGTGCAAGGACTGGATACACAGAGGAGAAGGACTTTAGACTCCAAGGCCTTGTAAATGAGTAAAAGCAAATAAATGTTTACAAACAGGCTTGTGTAAAGCCTTCTGATGGGGCTGTTTGTAGTAAAGTATGTCCTGGGGTGAAACTGCTTGTACCCTTTTCTTTATGGCCTCCATAACACACTTGGACTCAGGCCTGTGCCGCTTCAGGTCCAGGCAAAGTCACCTCAGAGCTTCGCAGGAGCCCTCACCTACAGCAAATCCTACACCCCTGGGCTTTTGACCTACACCAAATCCTGTATCCCTGGGCTTTCCAGCTATTAACCTACACCAAACCCTACATCCCTGGTTTTCCCACTCTTTTCCTTAGACTGTGTAACGAGGGTGCAGTTTGAGGAGTATCGTCTCTCCCTGCCTCAGCTCCCCAGATGTGTTTCCCTGGAGCAGAGTGTAACTCCGCAGTGGCTCAGGAGCGTGTGTGCTTCCAAGGGCACGTGCTGACACTGATCACAAAGCTCTGGATGTCTGTGGAGCATCTGCCAGGGATGGCAGCCGGGGAGCTTGAGAGCCAACCAGATCTGTTTGGGATGTGACTGAGCTGCCTGTGAACGGCCCTGCTCCAGTTTTGCTCCAGTGTAGCCGTCCCGGGGCTGGGAGCACTGCCCATGGGAAACCCGCCTGGGCTTGGTGCGGAGGGAGCCGAGCGGGCGGCAGCGCCGTGCCAGCGTCACATGCCACAGTGACACAAAGGATGTGGGCATGAAAGGCTCTCCTCTGCAGGGCTGGGGGTGTGAATTCAGGGTGTCTGTCCCTTGGTCCAAAGCAGCATCCCCAGAGGTGCAGTGCTGGCATTGGGAAGCAGCTGTGTTTTGGGTCCTGGCTTTTCCAGGCTCAGAGAACTCGTCACCCACAGTGCAGGGACTGGGGCCGGGGCTGTTTGTGGAGCTGGAGCAGCAGGCTGCTGGCCCCAACCACTGTTCCCACAGTTGGAGCAGCATCCCAGGCAGTGTGTGGGTGGCACTGATCTGCTAACATCTGTTACCTCATGTTTTCCTTCTCGCTTTTCCGGGAAAGCTGACTGTTAACCGCACGTAACCCCACGCTTGTGCAAAGGCAGGGGGAGGCTGCATCTCTGACTGCCCTGGGACAGGGCTCCAGCAGGAATGCCACATTCCTGATGGAGGAAGGGCACGGGGAGCAGTGTGCTGGCTGTGCTGTCCATGCTCCCCTGCCTGCGAGCAGCGTTGGGACCACATGGGATGAGGTCTCACTTGAATTCTGCTGAATTTGCGGACAGATTTTGGGACTGCACTGTGCAGGGCCAGGAGTTGGATTTGGATGATCCCTGTGGGTCCAAGTGGGGATGTTCTAGGATTTTATAAGATCTCTTTTGTGTTTTGTGGCAGTTGCAGAGCCAGCTGGGCCGTGCAGTGTCCCAGCACAGCAGGACATCCCTTCCTGCTGGCCAAAGCCCTGGGAAAGCTCTGGCTTTGGGAGGGGTGTACCTGCAGCTGTGTCACCTCGGGGCAGCTCCCCGGCGCTCGCAGCCACGTTGGGCGTTTGTGCTCAGCGAGCTCAGCCCCGATGACAGGCTCCTCCATGGCTCAGGACATTATCCAAAACATCATGTACTTGATGACGAGAGGCTTTGCCTGATAGGAATGTGGCCTTTGCCCTCAGTCACAAGAGCTTGCAGTGCAGATGGACTTTGCCAGGCAGAACACTGATGTGCTCCTGCAGACAGATTGTAGGAGGGCAGGGAGAAGTCATCTGATAAAAGTGAAGATCCTGGCCAGCTCTTCCAGCAGGATTATGTTGCTTACAATTGCCAAGGGGCCCTGCTGGAACATCCCGTGTTGGAGGCTCCCCCTCAGCTCTTGTGTAACGATGTGGGCAGGCTGGGGGTCAAGCTAAGGCTCGAGGGGAAGGCAGAAGTGGGAAAGGGTCTGGTTCCTGTGCTCCTGTCCCAGTGCCTCCAGCTTTAGGCTGCTTTTGTAGACCTGATGGAAGGGAGCAAGCATTGGGATCTTTTGGGGTATTAATGCTGGAGGGAGAAGCCTGTGTGAGTGCAACTGGGGGCAGTGGTGCTGCACCACTCCAGGGAGCAGGCGGGGGTCCTGTCCTTGCTCTGCCAGCAAGGAGTGTTTGTGTATGGCATCACACGTCAGTTCTGCAGTGGCACAGGACCTGTAGGTTCCTTGCACTAACCTGTCCTTTTTCTGTCCTTCTGGTTTTCAAGAGTCCATCGTAGGGAACTGCATGGACAGGAGCTCCCCCGGCCAAGCCATGCAGGTGCCTGACCACAACGGCCTGGGCTACGCCGTGCGCCCCTCCAGCAGCGAGCACCCGCGGCCCCGCACCCTGCAGAGACATCACACCATCCAGAACAGTGATGATGCCTACGTAGGTGCCTCTGCCTCCCACGTCCGTCCTCTGAAACAGCCTGGCCTGGCTGTGGCCACACAGGGCTCTGCAGACACATCCAGCCCAGCTGTGGGTCCTGCAGTGCTGTCAAGGAGCTGGTCATGGCAGCTCTGTGCTCTGTGCCCTGTGGGGTTTGGGGTGCTGGGAACTGTCCTGCCCAAATCTTGGTGTGTGCTTTGCTCCAGCTCCCTTCTGCTGTAAATGAGAATGTCAGCTTCACTGGTGCAGTGGTGCCCAGTGACTGGATGAGGAGCAATGGCCAGAAACTAAAACACAAGTTCCACCTCAACATGAGGAAGAGCTTCTTTCCATGAAGGGTGGCAAAGTACTGGAACAGCCATCCAGGGAAGGCCTGGAGTGTCTCTCTGGAGACATCCCCAAGCCATCCAGTTGTGTTTCTGTCACCTGCTCCAGGTGTCCCTGCCTTGGCAGGGGTTTGTGCTGAATGTACTCCAGATCTCCCATCTAACCCTAGCTGTGCTGTGATTCTGTTAGTTCAGAGGGATTTGGACCATTCAGTCCATCCTCCTCTCGAAGGAGCAGGCTGCACCCAAGCTGTGCCTGATGCAGTTCTTGCCTTTCCAAACCCTTGCTGAAGGTTTGCAGAGGCTCCCTGAGCACCCTGTCCATGGGCAGATGGGGAGCAGCAGGATCCTCTCCTGAGCTCCCCTTGAATGTGCATCCATCCCCACAGGTGCAGTTGGATAACTTGCCTGGAATGAGTCTGATGGCAGGAAAAGCGCTCAGCTCTGCTCGGATGTCCGACGCCGTGCTCAGCCAGTCGTCGCTGATGGCCAGCCAGCAGCTGCGCGACAGGGACGGCGAGGGTGAGCCCTGGGGCTGCCCACGTGGCAGGCAGGGGGCTGTGGGCAGCTCCTCAGGGAGCTGAGTCACACTGACAAGGTGCCAAGTCACCTCTTTGCCCTTACAGAGTGTGGGGAGAGTTTGGAAGGTCAAGAGCACGCGAACCTGGGTGATGGCAGCCAGCACCTCAACACCTCCTGCTACCCCTCGACGTGTATCACGGACGTCCTGCTGAGCTACAAGCACCCAGAGGTGCCCTTTGGGATGGAGCAGGCAGGGGTGTAACCAGGAGGGAGTGAGTATCCCTGTGTCCTTCTCTCACCACACCACACCACACCACACCTCGGGCTGCCTCCATGGCCTCACTTCCATGGGTCTCCTTCCCTGCTCATTGCTCCAGTGCTGGGGTTGGGACCATCCACTCAGAGCTCCTGTGCTGAAGCTGTTTGCTGTCCCCTCATTTGCCCAGGGACAGCATCCTCTCCTTCCAGGCTTGTGCTGCACTCAGACCCCTCTGCATGGCAGGGTCTCTCACCTGGGACAGGGTCAGGAATGGCCTGGGAATGCTGGAGGGCTGTGGGAGGAGATGTGCCATTCTGGTGTCCCCTAACATCTCTCTTTCTCTCTCTTGCAGGGTTTGTGTACAGCTTTGAAATGAAAAGGTCCATTTTAAACCAACAGTATCTAGCAGCATTGCGCCAAATTGCCGTAGTATTTCTGACTAACTGGAATACCATGGCCCCTTTCCTCATCCTCACTTCATCCATCCAGTGTGTCGTTCCTTTGGGTTCTTTAATTTCTGCCACACTTGCCTGTAATCCAGCTACACCCAGAGCCCTGAGCCCGACACGGAGGATCGGCCTCGGCACCGGGGCTGCTCTGGGGGCTGGCCCTGCCCGGGGCCCCGCGCCGGGCTGAGCCTCCCTGGAGCCTGCCCTGAGCAGCTCCAAGGGGACTGGAGCCACTCCTGGATGGAGGCCACGCTCTCCTTCCAGTCTGTCCCGCTGCACTGGGAGGGTCTGGGCCTGGCAGCGCTGGCGGGGGCCCTCCCCACCCCAGTGCAATCCACTTTTTGTCTCACCTCTGTCTGCTCTGTTCCCTCTCGTGTGTCGGGGTGCTGACAGGACCACCCCTGCCCTGCCTTCCCTTCCCTTTTCTTTCCAAATCTGCCACGACTTGGGGTTTTTTTTCTTTTCCTGGCTAATGTAGGGCAGACGGATTTTTCTTTGTTTCCTTCGCTTTTCCTCCTGATCACGTAGGAATTGTTTTTTTTGGTAAATGTTGTTTTATTATTATTGTTATTAATAAAAGGCAAAAGGAATTTCTGTTTGAGAGAAATTTTTAACTAGATTCTGTTCTATATGAATTGTGACTTGCACCTTTTGTTCAAAGTATTTTATTTCTTTTAATGACATTGTACTTGTGACTGGTTTTCTCTCGTGCCAGTGGCGACAGTGGTAATTCTCCTTTTACAGTCGGGACGTGCAGAGGTCTCTTCTTTGTCCCTTTTCCATCCTTTCTATGGTGGATGGAGCGGGAGGCCCCCCCTGCCGGGGCTCAGGAGCACATGGTGTCACCCTTGCCTTTGGGACTTGACAAGCTCCAGCTCAGATCCTTCTTACTGACATTTTTTCTGGAATATTTTTTAAAACTAAAGGATACATCGACCCAGCCCTCCTGACTTTGCACAGAAGGAAGTGTGAAACCAGCACTGCAGAGGTGACTTTGCTGTCCTTACCCCGTGCCTCTTCCCGGCCTCCCCTCCTCCGGGAGAACAACGCTGACGGCTCTGCCATCCCTAAAATCAGAGAGGAGGGAAGCTCCGCCGCCCGGAGGTGCCCGGCCCCTCACCCGGCACCCGCGGGATGGGGCGGGAAGGGTGGGAGACGCTGAAAGCCTTTTGCTCTGTCCCTTTGGTTCATTTTCCTTTTGTTTACATGACACTGTATCCTGGGAGAGTCGCCGGCCCCCCTCAGCAGCAGGCGCCCCGCAGGGCTGTCACCGTGCCATCCGCAGTATCACACTTTTTTTATCATGGCTTTGTATTGTAGTAATCAATACGCGCAGTATATGTTGAATGTATATTAATATACTTTGCTATTATTTCTGTTTTTTGGAAATGTCAGAAGTATTTTTTTTTTCTTCCTCATTTATGTTGGACTAAAAACGAACAGGAAAAAAAAAGAGTTTCAGTAAATCTTCAGTCCATTTTTTTGTGGGTCACTTGCAACTAGTCAATTAGTTGGACAGTGGGATCATAACAAATAAAACCATGATTATGATCTTCCCTGGGCTCTTGTTTGCCTTGTTGCTCAACACTAGGGTTCAAGGGTCGGTGGCTGCTGTGTCCCCAGTCCATCCCTGGGGCTGTCACTTCCCCCGGGCTCCAGCAGCCCCCCTGGCTGCGTTTCCCAAAGCCCCCCTGACACTCACAGCCCCCCTGCAGCCAGAGCCCACTCACCGTGGAGGTGTGGGGAAGGGCAGTGCTGCAGATCAGCCCCTGCCCAGGGATCTGCTGCAGCGGGGCTTTTCCAGCAGTGGGTGCAGCCTGGGAGGCTCAGAGAGCCGTGCTTGTGCTTCCAGCACCTGCAGCGCCGCGGTGGCAGTACCCGTGCAATGCCCTTGGAGTGCCCAGCGAGCTGACACGGGCTGGGGCTGCAGGGAGCCGGTGCCACCCTGAAAACAGGAACATCATTCCTCTGTGGCAGCTCCCCCTGGCACTGCCAGCCCTGCACACCCCCTGCAGCCCCGCCTGGGGACATGGCCTATCTGTCCCTGTCCCCTCTCTTCACTTGCCAGGCCGGGCTCAGCCCTGTGCGCTTGATCCCTGTGCATTCCTGGGCTGGTGACACTGGAACAGGGAAGCACCTGGGGCTGGCTCAGGCTGAGAGGAGTTTTGGGATGGCCGTGCCAGTGCTGCTGCCCACTCTGAGCTGAGCCCTGGCTGTGCCCAGGTCCCCAGCGAG
Source organism: Brachypodius melanocephalos (assembly GCA_013398615.1). Lineage (NCBI taxonomy): Eukaryota > Metazoa > Chordata > Aves > Passeriformes > Pycnonotidae > Brachypodius > Brachypodius melanocephalos. Next base: position 1,952 of record VZSR01000243.1, on the reverse strand, counting down.
GGCTGGCGTGGGCGGGCGGGGGCACAGCTCCTCTGAGTTGGGGACACAGCAGGAAAAGGGGGTGACGTGAGCGGCCCGGTGAAGGACGGGGCACAGACCCGCGGCCGAGGCGAGGGGTCCGGGTACGGCAGGCCAAATCCCTGCGGGAATAAACCTTGTCCCCGGGCCGGCGGCCAATCCCTGGGGGCTGCGAGGGGCCCCGGCAAGGCCGCAGGGCCAGCGGGAATCTGGGTCACCGGGAGCGTAAACAGCTCCTTGGCCGGCGAGGCGCGTCCCGCGGGGAGCTCCTGTTTGCTCGCCGCCCCTGCCAAGCCCGCGCTCCTCGGCGATGCTGCGCAATCCTTGAACCCTGCGCGCCACATCGAGCGCGTTCCGGGGTCGCGGCGCTGGCTTATCTCCGCGGAACTGCCCCTCCGGCATAAATAGCGGCGCCGGAGTCCCGGCCGCTCACACTGGACGAGCAGCAGCGGTAGAGAGAGCTGGTAAGAGCCCGGCCTGCTCCGCAGGGACACAGCGGTGCCCCTCGCCTGCCGCCCCGGCGGGGACCCCTCGAGCCGGGCTGGGGGCTCAGCCCCCGCCGCGGTTGGATTTGCCGGGGCTCCCTGTGCCCAACTCTCTTGCTCTGCCCGCAGGTCCAGCGCGAAGATGAGAGCCGTGGTGTTGACCCTCGCCCTGCTCTGCCTGACCGGTAGGTCCGGACGGGGCTGCGGCAGCGGCGGCTGCTGATGCCCGCGGGGTGGATGGAGCAGCACGGGCGGGATGGATGGAGCAGCACGGGCGGGATGGGGAGGCTGAGCCCGACCCGAGCGCTGCTGGAAGCCGCCGGTTTCCGAAGCGCTTTGCAAGTCGGGCTGCAGCCAAGGGTCCCTTCCCGAGCCGGACACAGGTCCCCGGCAGGGCTGGAGGGGTCCCCGGGCAGCGTGTTCTGAGCACAGCCGGCTCTCTCCGCAGGCACCCAGGCCCGCTCCTTCTGGCAGCGCGATGAGCCCCAGGCACCCCTGGATCGCCTCAAGGACCTGTTGGAGGTGTACCTGGAGACAGTGAAGGCCAGCGGCAAGGAAGCCATTGCCCAGTTCGAGGCCTCCACCGTGGGCAAACAACTGGAGTAAGTGGGAGGTGTGTGGCGGGGGGCTGGCGTGGGGCCCCGGGCACCGTGTGTGACCTCCCTCCCCTCCCGCAGCCTGAAGCTGGGCGAGAACCTCGACACGCTGGGCGCAGCCGCCGCCAAGCTGAAAGAGGATGCCACCCCTTACTACAAAGAGGTGCGGGAGATGTGGCTGAAAGACACCGAGGCCCTGCGCGCGGAGCTGACCAAGGACCTGGAGGACGTGAAGGAGAAGATCAAGCCCTTGCTGGACCAGTTCTCTGCCAAGTGGACGGAAGATCTGGAGCAGTACCGCCAGCGCCTGGCGCCCCTCGCCCAGGAGCTGAAGGAGCTCAGCAAGCAGAAGGTGGAGCTGCTGCACCAGAAACTGACCCCGGTGGCCGAGGAGGCGCGGGACCGTCTGCGCGGGCACGTCGAGGAGCTGCGCAAGAACCTGGCCCCCTTCAGCGATGAGCTGCGGCAGAAGCTGAGCCAGAAGCTGGAGGAGATCCGGGAGAAGGGCATCCCCCAGGCCGCTGAATACCAGGCCAAGGTGGTGGAGCATCTCAGCAACCTGCGTGAGAAGATGGCGCCCCTGATTCAGGACCTCAGAGAACGCGTCACTCCCTACGCCGAGACCCTCAAGGGTCGTCTTCTCACCTTGCTGGAGGATTTCCAGAAGAGCATGGCTTGAGCCGCCGGCTGGCGCGGCCAGGGACTGACCCCAGCCCCTCTCCGCCGCCGCCCCGGGTGCTCCCTGCCCTGCCCCGGGTGCTTCTCCTCAGGGGGCTCTGGGGACAGGCTGCAGGAGCCCTGAGCCAGCCCAGCCTTAGGGTGTCCTCCCCAGAGACCCCCTCCTCCCTAGAGC
>VZSR01002420.1:4289178-4317321 GCA_013398615.1 Brachypodius melanocephalos | reverse complement strand
CTCCAACTGCAAAAATTTTTCCCATCAGTGTTGCTATGCCAACACCACCCCTGGGAGTTGTGAGCTCTGCCACGTATTCCCATTTGTTACAGCGTGGGTCAAACCGCTCCACCGAGCTCAGGGGCGAGTTGTCATCAAAGCCACCTGCAAACAACCATCACAAGGTCAGCTTTTGGCATTCCTGGTGCAGGGGATGTCCAAGACTGGCATTAGCAGATCATTCTCAGCATTCAGGGGGTCCTGTCCAGCTCTGTCTTTACCAGAACTTTACAAGCTCCTAAAAATTAATCTTACAGCTCACCCTCTTCTCACTGCACAAGCATCACCCAGAGCAATAATTTTCTTCTACTCAAGTTGCAATGATTCTAATTTTATTATTTTTCTCCCTGAATTCATCATACTTATAATGAAACAGCTTCCCATTTGGAAGAGAAAGAAAGCACAAACGATGGTCTTAAGCTTATTTAGGCAAAATACACTCTAGCAGTGTTCTCAAATTACATCATTGGCAAATATTTGAGTAGGGAAAAAAATTTTCATGTAAGACTCAATGACGCATTCCCCTTTCTGGGGAAGCTGTCAGAGGAGCTTTTTGTTCAAAACCTATTTAAGCACTTCAGATAATACACAAGTCAGAGCTTTTTAAACTATCACTGTGGCACACCTACCTGGCATCTTCCTCTCTCAGGAAAGCAGGTAAATACAAGGTAGCACACAAGACAAGAAGCTGTGGAATAAGGGCAAAAAAAGCTACTGTTGTCTACACTCAGAACACAACTGGAGTGCTTTGAAAGCATGTGAACTTAAGAATTGTTTCCTAAAAGGCAACTCAAGAGTAGTGAGCCTTGAGAGGATTTTCTAATACAGACATATTGTCCTGAACAGATCAGCCCTCCTGAATTGTGGGTTCGGAGCTGCTCATTTCCTTGCTAACGTACCTTCGTTTAAGCGTGCCCTGGCTGTGCTTGCATTCTTCTCCTGCCCAAGAACACCAAGTACAGGTCAGGTCTATCTGTTCCCGGTTCCTCTAGCAACAAGAGCCTCTTCCAAAGCCCAGCACTTGGCAGCAGCAGCAGCAGCACTACAAAATGCCACATCCTTACTCACCCACAACATACAAGCAGCCGTGGAGCTCGCTGACACCGTTCCCAGCCCTTCGCTGACCCATCTCTTTCACTTCTATCCACTTATCCAAGTGGGGATCGTATTTCTCCACACTGGAAAGAGATGCTACACCATCATTGCCACCCACAGCATAAACATGGTTCTGGAAAACAGTTGTACAAAGATTATTTGTGATGTAGTTGCCTTTACTCAGCTTTTCATAAGCAGTGTTATAATTATAGGAAAAAGTGGTATATCCACTTTCATTTAAGAATTCCAACAACAGATTTAATTATCTAACATAAATGCTATTTCTTCCAATGAAAGAAGTGCAACAGTTTTGTAGTGTTGCAGCTGGTTTTCAGAGCTCATTTAATGCCAGAGGGATTAAAGTAGAGCATGTATTTGGTACCTTTAAACATAGTGACCATGACAAACCAGTCAGCTGAGTGAGATAGGAAGCACTATCCATATCATGAGAAGGTTACTCCTCCCAGTACCTCAAATACTGTTGACACAGTTCCATTTGCTGTGAGTATTACCCTAAATAAGCTCACTTTTTGCACAGGATTTTGATGAGCAGAGGTGCTCAGACCCACCAGCCGCGCTTTGTCTCAGCCCTTGTGAAAAGCAGGGCTCCTCAGGTGGCCGCAGCCCGGGGGGAAGCAGTGACTCACCACCAGGGCCACGGAGCCCACGCCTCCCCGGGGCGTGTTCATGGAGGCCACGGTGCTCCAGCGATCCGAGTCGATGTCGTAGCGCTCCGCGTCGCTGAAGCACGTGTTGTCATCCAAGCCCCCGATGGCATAAATGGGGCCCCCCAGAGATGCCAAGGCGATGCCTCTCCTGGGGAACCACAGCAGCAACACCTCAGTGCAAGTCCTTAGCCAGAGGGAGACACACAGCAAGTGCCAGGGGACAGGAATGGCACCTGCTTCAAACCAAGGGGAAAAGAGTAATGGGAATTTTAAAAGTTGTGTTTATAGTAAATCATGTTGACTTTCAGTCAACTCTAAGGCCAAGCCCTCTGCTCACATACTTGGATACATGACAATGTGCTTTATTTAATTAAATCTGAAGATGAACCATTCTCTCATTTGAGAATGGCTGGGGACAATACTAATACGTATTAAAAGGCAAACCTGCGCTGGTTTTAAATAGCTGAACTCTAGCAAGATTTAATTGCAGTTTCTTCAACTCTGGTGTTAAAATGGTTGTCAGATTTGTTTCTACTAAGTCTACCAATATGACAGTATAATCAGTACTATGAAATTAGAAGTATAGTCTAGAATATGAGCATTAAGTTTCTGCTTTAACCACCAAGAGAGGTGATTTACCATGTTACTGACAATATCCTTGTCTCACTAAAGAGGGCAGGTTCAGAGGTACCGAGGCAGGAGCAAGAGAGGCACAATCTATAGAACAAACATTGTAGCAATATCGTAGCCTTATCTTAAATTGCCTCAGCAGATAACACAGACATCACTTAATGGTGGCAGTTTTTTTCTCCACTAAGTATTCCAAGACCTCAGTGAATGGGAGGAGTGGAGCTGGGAGGCAGCCAAGGCACAGCAGCCCTTTCATTTATCCGGGTACTCAGTAATAAATGTCACAGAAATCTAGGGCTGATTGTTGCTGAGATTATGCCCTGGGGTGGTGGCAGGAGGGAGCAAGTAGAGCAAGCCAATTCTAGGACTCTGGGTCTTCTACTTTAATTAGGTCACAGCTACAAATAGCTTTTGGACTTAACCCATATTTGATATTTCACTCCTACTCCTACATGAAACAACAAACAACAAAATGGAATGTAGAATTAGGGACACTGATTTACATAACAGCAGAAACAAACAAACAAAAAATACAGATCTGTGGGTCCAGTAACTCCTTAAAAGAATCTTAAATGTCAAGGCAAAAAAAGTCCTTCATCTGACTGCTGGACTGCGTGCTTCTGGCCTTTTGTGTGAAAAACATAGGCAGCTATTTGTTTCCTGGTGTAGTATTTCACTTTTTTAAAAAATTTTAACTATGAAGTAATTCACTTCTCATGTTATGCTGGCAGTTATCTCGCTCATTCTTAAAAAGAGCAAAAGCCCCACAGAATCAGTTCATCAGTTCCAAGCTGTTTACTGGGCACAGCAGAAAGGCCCTGGATACCAGAATGCAAGCATAGCTGGAGTAGCAGAGGTCTCTGGTCCAGAAGGCAGCTCCTCCAAAAAAAGGACAGAAGGGTAGTACATTCATACCATAAAGCTCCAAAATAGGGGAAAGAAATTCCTAGAAACGGAATAGTTTGAAAACCCCCAAAAAAGGCAGGACAGAGAGGATGTTTCTTAGCATCAGCAAGAAATGGCACATCACAGACTAGGACTGGGAGCATGGGACACATATACCTCTTTGTGTTCATTGATGCCTTCATCATCCACTTGTTTGTGAGAGGATCAAATACTTCCATGCTTCCTAAGTGTTCATTTCCATCATGTCCACCTACTGCGTAGACTTTACCTGAACACACAGACATCTTTTGATACAGAGATTGCTTGGCAACATTTCAGTTTTCATTTATACAATATCCCTGCCTATGTGGAGACAAAGAGGTCAAATAAAGGTTAAAGTTTTTAAATGTTTTCAATATCAGCGTTTTATATGCTGTACTCAACTAGGAATCTGTTCTAATATGAACTTTTACACAAAGCTTGAGATTATGTAGACAAAAAAAATCTTCCCATAATTTAAGTACTGCAGGTCCAATCAGTTTGGACACATGTACCAGTCTCTTCAGATTTTCTATGGAGAAAAATTATCTCTGTTCTGCTGCAGCAACAGAGGGGCTGCCACATACAAGAGAGAGCTGCATTATTGGTGCTAAGCTGCTCTGGACTGCACAGACCTGTTTTCAGAAGATGGAGACCCAAAAATAAAGCTAGGTCTGCTCTTGGAAGTTATGGTCTTAGTAACTTTTTAGGATGGATTTAAGTAGGAAGGAGGCCAGTATGAGTACTAGCAAATTCTAGGTGGCTGCTGTATAAGGCCATTTCTTCATAAATGCATTTTAAAGAAGTAAATCACCTACTTAAGGCAAGAGGCTACACACAGTTCAGTTGGGCTGGGAGGAACCTTTAAAGGTCATCTATTCCAGGCCCCCTGCAATGAGCAGGGACATTCTCATTTTCAGGCTGCTCAGAGCACCATCCAGTCTGACCTCGAACACTTCCAGAGATGGGACATTTACCACCTCTCTGGGCAACCTGTTCCAGGTTTTCACCAACCTCACCGTAAAACACTTCTGCTCCATACCTATTCTTAATCTACCCTCTTTTAGTTTAAAACCATTACGTCTTGTCCTGTTACAACAGACCCCACTAAAAAGCCTGTCTTCATCTTTCTGGTAAGCTCCCTTTAAAGTACAGAAAGGTCACAATAAGATCTCCATGGAGCCTTCCCAAGTCTCAGCAGCCCAACTCTATCAGTTCCCAGTAATGTCTTTTCCATAAGCAGAGTCTCAGACTGGCTCAGGACCAAACACTCCTTCACGGGGGAGAAGCTTTGCTAAACTGAAGACTATCCAACAATTAAGCAATTAGTTTACTTCTTGTACAGCTAGTAAAAGTACCAACTCAGCAAAAAGAGCAAACAAGTGCCTTTTGCCTGGGGTTGCTTGAGTAGTTACTGACCTCCCACGGAGATCACACCCACGTGCCTCCTCCTGCTGTTCATTTCAGGGCCGAAGAACCAGCTGTTCCTACTGATGGAGTAACACTCGATGCTGCGGAAGGGGTCGCCTGACCCACCTCTGCCACCGACACAGAATAGCACACCTGCAGAACACAGAACAGGTTTCCAGAGAACCAGCAGGAGGATAGGCAGAAACAGCTGCATAGCAGAGCAAACTGAAAATTACATCGTTCGAGGGAAGTTGTATTTCACTTCAAAGGAGCACAGTCATTGCCCTTCATAACTGGACACTGGATTTTGGCCTTTGCTTGACATGCTGCTATGGTAATCTGCTATCTATGCTCTTGTAAAAACAATGCATATTTTAAATACGCTTTATGTGATTTGGCTTAAGGAGATAAATCTATTGTTTGTTAAATATAATGATGTAGAAATTATGATCTGCTCACTTTTGGTGTAGGTTAGTCAAAGACTTTAGAAGTTAGCTCAACCTTCAACACCAAAAGATAACTGTCCGCTGTTTTCAGTACAGCTTTGAACAGATTGCCTGGTCATAACACACGTAATAGCTCTGGCTTTAATACAGATAGAGCCAATCAGGATAAATTATTAATGCTTTAAAGAAAGAAAATGACTGCTCAAGTTCTGCTAGGAAAATGCAGCGCATCACAGAAATATCAGAGAGGTACATAACGGCTTTCCCAATTTTGCATTAGGTCATGAACAACCCTTGGTATCAAGCTTTACCTGCTTGATATCCAGACACCTGGACAGATGTGCTGCCTTTTCTCCACACCACTCCCTACTGGGTAACCAGACACACATTTAATTACCAGCAGTCTGCTTCCTTGGTGTTGTGCGAATGGAGTACTCAAAGTCAGGCACTGCCCTGCTGCTCAGGTGAAGGTGGTAGTTCCTTGCTTCATCCAGCAAATCCCTACATTTTAGATTCTGCTTGACAATCTCTTCCTTGGCCACAACACCCATAAGGAAACAAATGGGCAAGAGAGGCAGCCGTACCTGACACAGAAATGAACACAGTTGGAGAAAGTGGCCAAAGTGCTGAGTGTCACCACGCAGCGTTGCGCATGCACCGGCCCGCAGCTCCGGAGCCAGCCAGCAGCCCCACGCTCCTCAGAAAGGAGAGCAGCCCTCAGAGTTACTCCAGACAACAGCAACATGAACAGCTCTTTTTGGTGCTAATGTTTGCTACAACCATTTGCATTTCAGCCACAGTGCAGAAGTGTCCCTTGGCCCAGGCTGTGCTGAGGAAGGAGACAAGTTGCTGCCTGTGCTGCACACGCACCTGCCCGGCATGATGCAGGCAGCACCTGTGGCTTTACGGGGCTGGTCTGCTGTTGGGTGTGAATCTCCAGCTCACTGCTATCCCAGTGTAAGAGGGCTTGTGCTAAAATGGTTTGTTTTCTTTGGGTGGCAAATCAAAAAGGAAACATTTAGTGACCATGAACTAAGTGTCCATGAAGGAGGTACTGTTAGTGCAGTAACAGCTTTCTCTGAGGCAGACTCAACAGACTTCAAGCTTAAAAACAAGTAATAAATATTGAGAGCTAATTGTTTCCTCTTCTAAATCCTTCCTGCCATTTATTTCAGCAAACCTTTCACTCCTCCTCTGTAAGACAAACAGTGCAGCATACAAAGTACAATCAGAGGCAAAGGTGGAACCGATGTTAGTGGGGGGAACTGAAGCAAATCTCCATTTGACTTCCTAAGGTTTGGAGTCAAGCAGCTCTCAGTTGGCTCAACAGCAATGGTGCAGAAGTCCAGTAGCTCCAGTGCTTCTCAGAGCAGCAGGATGGGGCTGTTGCAGCACTGACAAGCATCCCTGTCTCAAAGCAAGCATGTGTTTCTACTCATTCTTCCTTCACCTCCTTGCTTTCAGTCCCACTTCTTCCTTTATTTTGGCCCAACTTATTTAAGGCTACCTTGAAGCATCACTGTAGCCCTGCTGACAGGCCCCTATGGTTAGTGACATGGTAAGAACTCCAGGCTGTTAAATTCAGAACCTCATTATAACAGTGAAATCCATAAGGCTGAATGTGACATGAATAATCACTGTCTAGAAACCCAGGCATGTTTTCTGCTAGCAGTAGTGTCCAAGTCAACTGGTGACTCGCATATTTGCAAGAAGGGATTTACTTTTTCTTTGCTTGAATCTAGTATCTGGTTTCCATCACCAGAATAAAACTGTTAATCTCATCTGCTAGCACAACTGAGCAATAAATATAAATTTCTTTTAAAAATCTGTAATTATATTGCCCATAAGTCTAAGTATAGCATAATAAAGAAGGGTTTTTTGTACCAAAAACCTCATGCTAGTCTAGATGAAACTGAAGGTTTTTGGAAGACCATTGTGATCTTTTCCTAGGAAATATGAAAAATGATTCATTAAGACAATGACAGCAGCATCTCAGTGGACCTCTCCTTACTCACATAATGCCAATATTATCAATTCAGCCAAAAGCAAAATAATCAAGTTGGAGTTTAGTGACAAATAAAACTGCACAGCCAATCCTACCTGCTAACACATGGAATACTTTGCAGCATGCAAATCTTTCCTAGTACAGGCTCTCCACACCTGTCTCAAATACTGTGACATAACTTGATGTGACATCTCTCTGAGTTTCCCTTCCTAGCCATGTAAGAAAACTCAACAGCTTTGCCTTCTTTCTTAAGTACAAATACATAACAGCAAGGGCAGCAAGCACATCAGGCTGTAAGAGTGGCAAGCCAATTGAAGTGATGGCTTTATATTCTCTCTGTTTTGTATCAGTATAAAACATTTCTCCTCAACCACAGATAGAGCTTTTTGTTGGTTCCCCACCTCCCAGCCACGAGCACAAAGTGAGTACTTTTCTCTCCACAGGAACAGGAGAATATCACTTCTCCCTGATATTTAAGAACTAACGCGCTTCCACTGTCAACTCCCAGCCCTGAATACCAGATGAGGCACCAGAAGCTAAGAACATTTTTCACCTTGAGATCTACCCAAGTGCAAACAGCTGATTACACAGCTAAAGCAGTGATGAGGCAGGCACTTCGTGCCTTGGTCTGTCCTACCTGTGCAAGGATCTCATCCAGCCACGTAGCATGATGTTGTGGATTGGCCAGCAGCCACTTGATAGCAGCATTGTAAACCTGCTTTTCATTTTCAATATTCAGGTCACTGGAGGACAGGAGTTTATGGAGGTGCTGTGGTGACACGCTCACAAAGTCCTCACATTCCATCACTTCCGCAAAATGTTCACAAGCAAACTGATCGGCCATGTCCATCAGGTCGATGCGGTTGTGGCTCTCGGCGAAGGCCCTGACCGCCAGGCAGTTGGAGGGGTGGAAGTGCAGCTTCATGTACTCACAGCAGGCCTTTGCCACCAGTTCCACCTGCAGGATGCAGGCGGCGTACAGCAGGGGCTGCACGTTGTCCACCGTCAGCGTGAGCCGTGAGGAGTACGCAAACTTCACCAGGTCCTCGATGGCATCGCCGTCAAAGTCCCTGATCTCGATCAGCTTCTGCTTGGCTTCGGCCATCTCTGAAAGAAACATGGCTCGGAAGTATGGGATGACGCAAGCCAGCACCAGTTTGTGGCAGGAGATTAGCTTTGAACCAACCTGAAAGAGGAAAGAAAAAAAAAAAACCCAATGTTTTACTGGAATGTCAGTTTTGGCTGTGAGATCAAGAACGGGAAGTTGAAATAAGGATTCTGGACTCCATGTGTTTTGTCTGTATTTTGTCCACACAAATTAACCCCATTTGTACTTCTGACATTACATCCAAGCATCTCAAGGAATTCTAAACTGTAGCTTGGCCATGAGAGCAGAGCAAAGCCGTAACACAAGGAAGCAACAGCACTGATGCACTGAACTTGCCTTTCTTTAAAAGCCTTATGAAGCATCCTTAGAAATATTCTAGATGCACCTTGGAGACAGGAGGAGACTGCCAGACCCTTGTTTTATATATACTCAGAGAGTTTAAGGGGTTGAAATTAGAAAGACATTTTTAGACTACTTAATTTAGATTTCTGGACTTTTACTACTGTCGAGGAAATCATGTTTATAGAAGCAAATTTACGTAAAAACGTAAGAATAGCAGCTATTTCAGGGGTTATTAAAAGTTACCAATCGCTTCAACATTTTTTAAATGTTTACCCCCAAAAGACAGTGTACTCCCCATAAAGAAAAGGTATTTCTCAGAATTCTTATCAGAAAAGGTCAAATAAGCTTTTCACACACAAAATTCTATAATTCCACTACATTAAGAAAGAATCTAAGTATGGAAGGTAAATGAACAATCTAATGTTTATTCGTGTTCCAGGAGTGCTTTCTTACAGCCTTTGTCACTCTGCACTAACATAAAGGGATGGCTGGCTGACATAAGCAACCAGTTTCCTTGACAGACTCAAATTACATGTTCAGCTGTTACAGAGAGCTGTTGTGCACTTCAAAAAATAAAAAGATACTACATTATAAAGGATGATTTGGATCTTTTCTAGCTCTGATTCAACACTCAATTGCCCTACCTTTTTAAAGAGTATGATCAACACAAGTGTAACCCACCTGGTGAGCAGCAAGTTGAGTACAGAAAGCAAACATACAAGCAAGAGAATGCAGATTAAAAAAGAGGAAAAAGATGGATGGTTCAGTGCGATTACTTCAGATCACCCCAGAAGGAACAACTCAGACTTACCAAATGAAAAAAAGCAAACCACCAGGAGAAAAGCAGATGGTATTCATCTGCCACTCTCCACCTTCGAACAGCCTTCTCAGACTGTTCACATGACAGCAGCAGGAGAGTAGGCGAAATTCCAGAATTTACCTCTTTGGAGCAGAGGGAGTCTTCCTGTGTGCTCCCATGGCTTATCACTCTTACAGCATCAGCACTTCAACTACAGTACTGATACAGAAAGATGCTACCAGTGGTCAGCTGTATCAAGGAAAGCTCCCAGGCCATTCTTACCTTCAGACACTTTTATTTTGCCCATCATCCATCCTACTCTCTAATTAAACCTTTCTTTGAATTAAGTAGTTTTACTATGTTACCCAAATCTGCCTTATTTTAAATTACAGAATAGTTTGGGTTAGAAGGGACTTTAAAGGTCATCTCATTCTACCCCTGCCATGGGCAGGGACACCTTCCACCAGTTTATCTAGCATGTTCTTGCTATTTTGAAAACAGAGCTCCCCTCCAGTTACTAACGATCATATTTTAAGAGCCAGCAGTTAAAACAATAATTGGTTTGACAAAACCAGCATCAGAATTGCTCACTAACTCAGGTCACACACAAAAGCAGAAAGTTCAGTACAGATCTGATTATTCTTAAAACATGAGTGAGGCCTGAGCACTACAGGAGGAAAAATCAAGCCCCCCTGAAAATTCTAATTCAAGTACATAGTTAGCAGTCACTTGAAAATCCCTGATTTAGGAAGCCATACAATAAGATGTCCATGGGTTGCTCTAGCCTTCACTGGAAGCCAAGTCATGGCATCTAATATTTGTAAATTACCCAAATAGCTCCACACAGATTATACAAATGAATATTAATACAAGCCTAACTTAGGGAAGGTTAAACTGCAGCCCCAGTAAAATGTTTTTTCAAAGTTTCCTTAGCAAGAATATGCATTTAACTATGTTTATAAAATAAAACTTTCTGCCTTTTTTTTTTGCAAGGATAGGTGGAAAGGAAGGAAGGTAAGAATGAGGTCAACAAGAAAAGGGATGAAGAGGGTTGGTAACACCAGGGACATGTATCTGTCAAGGATTTTCCCTGTTCACATCTAACAGTCAAAGTAGCAGGCTAACAACTTCTCCTAAAGGCATCTGTCATTTGTTCTTGGTTTAGGAACTGTGCTTCATCACTACTCCTTAAATAACTACCTCGCACTAATAAGTTGTTTAGCTAAGGAATACTTAGCTACTTCTATACATATAAGATTTGTATTTGTATAAATTTGTATAAATTTGTATAAATACAAATTTGTTGTGATCAGGATATAAGTAATATACAGATGACTTACAAATAACGCATTTAAGCAATGCTACGCAGGAATCATAAAATTTGCTTCCTCCCTCTGTTCCTTCACTCTTTGATCAGCTGTAGAGCACAACTGTCTGGGGTTTTTTTCTTTCTTTCTTTGAAGAATGCTAGAAGTTAGATTTGTTCCATAAATCCTGTTTGCTGAGAAGAATCTAGCAGAACAACACAAAATACAGACCTGGAGGTAAAACTGGGGATGAGAGTATATTGAGAACAAAGAGGCTACAAGGAGCTGGAATTGCACAGTAATTAATGACCAGCTGTGGGTACTTGCTTAGAAGGCAAGCTGGATGAGGTCAAAGTCTCATACTTCCTCTCTCGGATTGTCAATATTTTAAGTGTTTAAATTTCAGCTGTAAACTTCCTAAATAAGGAAAAAAATAAGAGCATCTCTAGAGATGCCTCAGATACAAGAGGTATTCTGTGGCTTCCACACCCCTGCCAATATTCACAGCCACCTCCCAACACACTTATCTGCAGCTTAATCTTCAAACTGATATATGGAATGGGTATGTGACAAGTATCACCTTCAGTGTAACATCACAGAGCTCTCCAGCTTCAAAGAAGTGAAGAAGAGAGCTGTGAAAATCCTTCCAAGCCTCATTTGCCTCAAACACGAAGACATCCTCATCCCCATCACTGTTGGAAGGCCGAGGTTGCTGCTGCTGTCTCCTTTTTCCCTTTACCAGATGCTGTTTTGCCTGCTCAGGGACCATGGATTCTGAAGCCATTGGCCGTTTCTTCTCTCACTGCATCAATCTTCAAAAACTCCTGCCAAGACAAAATCCAGCCCATCAGGAGTTAAGTCCTAAAATTTTCTTTTCATCTTCCTGTTTATAAACACACACCAAAAAAGAAAATGAGACATTAGGCAATACTACCTATGATCTTACTTGGGGAAGGTGAGAGGAGAAGGTACAAAAAAAGAGACCTCAGCTAAGAATCCTGTGTAGGCACCTTTAGGAAAAGCCATTAGATAGGAACTTGTTGTCCACACTTCTTGACAAAGACATGAAAAAGAAAAGGAAAATATGTACCACAGAATTATAGGATTGTTTGGATTGGAAAGGACCTTATAGTTCCAACCTTCCATTACACCAGGTTGCTCAGACCCCATTCAGCCTGGCCTTGAACACTTTCAGGGATGGGGCATCTGCAGCTTCGCTGGACATTTTCCAGTGTCTCACCACCCTCACAGCAAAGAATGTCCTCCTAACACCTAATCTAAATCTCTCCTCTTTTCATTGGAACTGTTCCCGTTTGTCCTGTGACCACCTGCCTGTGTAAAAAGTAGCTCTCCCTGTTTTTCATATGCCACCTTTAAGTGCTGGAAGATACTCCAGAGTATACTGAGAAGCATGTTCCTCTTACACACACTACCTTTCTTTTCATGGTTTTTTAGTTAATTTATGATGCATTAATTCTTCATTCTATGCTAAGAGTTGATGACTGCTATAATTCAGGGATTTCTGCTCATGGACTCTGGTGTTGGAGGAAGCGGTCTGGCCGAAAGAACAAAAAATTCTTCTGCAATAAAAATTTAAGTCGCATGTCTGGGAGCAGAACCAATTTTCCTTTGGGAGATTTTGAAAGTGTCCATGCCTCTTACTAAATTTACAGCTCTTCATGCATGAGTACTGGAGAAAAAGCAGGAAGTGATCTGAGGCAACCGTACTTGTTCCTGCAGGTCACAGGGTTGCTGCCAGCTCCACATCCTGTGTGCTGACAGAGCTGGTGGCTGCACTGGGCCAGGAAGGTTAAAGTGAGACCAAACATGGAATATTTGCCTGTGGTACTTTAAGTGAGGTAAGTATTCTTCCTTTAAAAGATATGTAAGAGAAAGATCTTAATTCTTCCAAAACTACAAACTAGCTTAAAGACATTCTGGATCAGGGGATCTTTATACAGTTTATAGCAATTAATACCTTTCTCTGCTGAAAAATTAGCTTCATTATGCCAGATTTGACAAATACTAAGATATTTTTCTAGTTCATGATATTTTGGTTCTCAAATTAATCCTTCATGACTGGTACTCATGTTTAACACACCCTTCAAAGAAGTCACTGAGATCTGAAGGTGACACTGAGCTTCAGACACAATCTCCTGAGGTTATAAAAATTAACGCAAACAAGAGGGAAAAGATTGATGTTGAAATGCTGTACAGGGATGTTGAAAGGCATCATGGGTTATTCATTCACGTGATAATGTAGGTAATATATAGCATCTCCAGCCTACACTTGTAGGGAACTCATGCTTATTTTGGTCTTTGACTAACTCTTGCTTCACCACTCCCTGCTCACTCACACCCAACCATTGCTACAGTGAGTGGAGACGCTGCTTTCAGACAGAATTGCCACTGACTGCTAAATGAGAGTTCACAGCTCCCAAATCATAAGGTTTTTCCATCTGACACACTTGCTACATTTATCTTCCTGTTTTAACTGCAGCTGCACAGACTTTCCTCATCTATTCTGTGTCTCAAGGTAAAAAAGGCTGATATGCCATTGTAAACACCAACATAAAACCCATGAGTCTTAAGAAAATATCAGTGCTGTTGGGGTAAATTTTTATGCTACAAATGAACCAAGCAATAATACAAAAGCCAGACATAACTGGTTTTAAGCAATCCTCTTCATTCATATCTCATGCTTATGGCAAATAAAGGTCTTGGAGATGTTCTGAGCTTTTGCCTGTAAGAAAAGAAATTAGGTGCATACTTGGATTTATATATTTGATACATACTGAGTACCCACTTGATATTGTAGGGACACCAGAGTAAACCAACGGCATTACTCAGGCACACATCCATAGATAAGAAAATCACATTTATAAGGGAGTGGCCAGTATTGTGATATCAAATATGTGTATGGGAACGTGAGAACTAATCAATTACTGTTCCTCAGGTAACGAGAAGTTTCTGCAACATGTTAAAAATTATAACCTTCAGAAACATTCAGACA
This sequence comes from Brachypodius melanocephalos, assembly GCA_013398615.1. Classification (NCBI taxonomy): domain Eukaryota; kingdom Metazoa; phylum Chordata; class Aves; order Passeriformes; family Pycnonotidae; genus Brachypodius; species Brachypodius melanocephalos. The sequence goes on along the minus strand of VZSR01002420.1, from coordinate 4,303,535 downwards.
GCAATAGACTGACATACTTCAGCTTTCCTCTGATGAAATTTGGTGGCAGGTAGATTTTTATTCTTCCCTCAAGTCCCAATTCAGGAGCATCTTGTTTCTGTCATACACTTAGGTCATGAAAATCTTTTTAGACCTCTATCCCCAAATACATCACTGGTCTTAATAATGGCATCTCACAATTTGAGCCTTCAAACAAATCATCATCTGCTACAGAGAGTACCAGCTGTAGCCATGTTTCATTGGCAGAAAATACTGGCTTGAGCTCATCTTAGCCGTAAGCTTTTTCTGTTCTCAGATTTTAAATGAAAAAGAAATTCATTTTAGTAGCACTTGACTAAGTTCTGAAAATGTGAAGATCACTCCAAATTCATGAAGGTCAGTATATTTCAACTCCACAAACTAAGAGCAGAGTCATTACAGATTTACTCCCCAAATCAACAGTAATTCAACTATAACATCCAACTACTTGAGGATAGTTTAGTCTTGAGTGACTGCAACACACACAGAGAATCTTTCCTCTCTAGAACAAAACATGGCCATTCAGAACATCAGTAACATGCTCCCTTTTTCACCTTGGCAATTAAGTCTTCCAGCCTCCATACAGTCCAATATTTTGATGAGATTAAGGGCGTAAAGTGACCATCTCAGCAAGTGACTGCCTCTAAGGAAACTAAAGGAAGCGCCTCATTCATAACATTGTCTATCATTCCTTGTAAACACTTACTTGACACTTTCCATGAAGAAGTAGCTGTCTGAATAAAAAAAAAATCCAAACAAACAAACCCCACACACGTTTACAGCTCACCATCCTTTGCTCAGTGCCAGACAGCAATTTCCTTGTTCAAGTTAAATATTTAGAAATACTGATAATGTCTGCTGTTCTCCAGAGTGCTGCTGTTCCATAGCCCAAAGTCTGTGCTCTGGTCATCAGTGTGGTCCTCAGGCAAGGAACTGAGGATGCCCTCCTAGCTGTTACTCAAACTTATAAAAGCAAGAAAGGATGGCAGGTCAGAGCACAAACAGGCTACCTTACAACTGTTCTGATTCAGATAACATCTGAATTCAGCAACATCTCAAAGTGACATGATTTTGATTCAAACATTCTAGCTAAATCTTAAACTGAATAAAGTGTAAAATTTCTCAAGTCACATTGAGTACTTATGTTCAGTAGAGACCAAATACCTCCATTTTGGAGCAAACAGAAATTGAAGACAATAGGCAGTGGCAGGACATGAATAACATCGCTCTGTTTTCCCCCATTATGAAATTAAGTCCCAGGAATCCTGGCCAACAAGCCAATCTAGTACACAGCCTCCTTTCCCCTGTGGAGCACCTTGGGAGGCAGTGTCCCAGAAAGAATCATCCTTATTCTTTCTCTGACACATAGGAGGAAGACACTTCAGTGATACAAAACAAAACAACAAAAAAAATCCCACAAATGCCACTATAACAAAAACTAGACAGTGTTTAGATAAGAGGTATTATGGTATCTGTAAATCAAATGCTCCTTACGATCAGCAGTACTGAAACTGGAAAAAATGTGGCAGAAGTGCAGGAGAAATGAAAAAGGAACAGATGAAGTTTCCCCAAGTATCCTGTATGTAATTCTGACTACCTACCCCCCAGATGAACTAAAATCACATCTGTGCAAAGAAGGGTGGTCAGCCTCCCTCAGGAAACAAAAAGGCCTTTTAATTGAAGGAGACAAGAAACTTGCCTTTGTATGTGTGGCTCTGTAAAAGTAACTTATCTAACACAGAGCCTGGTGAGTCTCTGTGGGTAATGAAATGCTCTCACTGCTGCCCACAAAATCAGAACAGCAGAGGCAGCAACAAGATCTTACCCAGTTTAATCCAGAGAAAACAGAGCAAATGGAGCTGTTGTCCTGTGTTGTGCTAAGAAAACTTGAACGTTTGGAGAAAGGACAGCTGGCAGAGCTAAGGAAGACACAGAGGGAGAGAAGTGGGAAGGGCAGGAGGCAGCTGCAGTGCAAACTGCAGACACGCAGCAGCTTTGGCAGGGACTGTGCCAGCAGCTGTTTCACTGCTCAGTCTGGCTACAGCTGCACCATCGAGAAGGAACATGGGAGGAAAAAAGTGATAGACAAAATAGTGTGGAAAATCCTCAGTTCTCTCCCATTCTCCCCTCTCATCTTTAATTCTATTAAAGATGACGTGGAAACTTTTTTATAAAACTGTTCAGATGCCCACAGTAATCAGGTCAAATTCCACAAGGCTGGAAAACATGGGAACATTCAAACTACACACTGTATTACAACCCTAAGCCTACTACACTTTTCAGCAAAAGTTATTTAACAGAAGGAAAAAAAAATAGTCAGAAACCACCCATCTAACTGGTTCAGCTTGTTTAAAACCACCAGGATTGCTTTTGCAGAAACATATAGAAAAGTTTCTTAGACAACATTATTATACAATTTCGAAACCCTTCCAGCATTTCCAAGGTTCTTTGCAGCAAAAAGTGACATTGTTGTTGTGTGTTACTTGTCACACAGGTAGCTCAGCAACAGTGAAATGGGTACAGCTGGCACCATCTCTCATCTGTTTGTATAATGAAAACCCTATCAGTGCTGCAGACACACAAGCCGTGAATGAGGACTGCTCTTCCCTGGAAAAATGCAACAGAAAAGGGGTTTTGTAGAGCATGAAAAGTATATTCAAATTAAATTTCATTTTGGAAATAATTCTTCCTGGCAGTCCCTTCACGCTGTTTTGAGACAGCTTCTTCCCAGTTCCCTTTGATTCAATGCTCAGTGAAGCTCTCCTGAGGTTTAATCCCAGTTTCCATGAAACACCAGAAAGGCCACCTGTCTGCTGGGATTTAGAGAATGACAGGTTGACAATTTTGTTCAATTTTGCATCATAAAAAAAACAAACAAAAACCTCTTTTGCCACGATTTATTTATGTTTCATTTGCTTTTACTTCAGAACAACCAGCAAAATCCCTCAGAAATCACAACACAGCAAAGCAGGACTTTGCTTTGCAGATATGGGGTAACTGAGGTGTGGTTTATTTATGCAACGTAAACTTGGGAAGATCCAAAAAGTAAGACACAAAAACCACTGAAAAATAGTGCAATGGGAGCATAGTGAAGTGCTGATGGATGGATACAAAAATTTAACTCGCCTACTTCATTGACAAGAATAGAGAACAGTCTCTTACCAAAGAGAGGCACTATTTATTCTCTGACAGACCAGATTAAAAATAACAATAGTTTAATAGTCTCCACAGCAGCGTTTAGTCCAGCCATTCCCAGGAAGTATTAACAGAAATTAAATTATTTCTAGGTCATTTGGCATCTTCCTTTATTCTGGACATGTAAATCAACCCACCAGAGTATTCCAGAACTGTAGCCAAACAATGCTTCCCATGCACACATCAGTCCCTTCCTCCCAGGACTCTCTGCCAACCAACATCACATCTCTCATTTAGAGCAGAGATTCACAAGACAAACAGCTCAAACCATAAAGCATTATCACCTTCCTTTTGTCCCAGAGATGCAAGGCTCCGTCAAAATCTGAAATCAAGAGGTGGCAGAGGTAATACAACACAAAAAGGCTTCACAACCCAAGATGCTACACCCGTTGTAGGAAATGATTATTACAAAATCTGTTTGGTGAAACCTGCTGGCGAAGAACTAAAGCACTGGCTAATGTGGTACTTGTGCTGCCTTGCATCAAATTACTGGCAGTCATTATTACACAATGATCCTGCCTTCGTGTGACCACACCGATTACATTTGCCTTTACAAATAAACGGCCAGCTAGAAAACTGCTACTGGCCAACTAGAAAACAGGCTACTGACATCCTACTGACAATAAAATAAATGAGGTCATGAGCACACCGCACAGAAACCCCAGGCACAACCTCGCCACGTAACAATGCAGTCACACTTCTTTCACAGAACAAGAGTTTGCACAGAGATTACAGGGGACTCAGCCCAAACTAACTCAAAAACCTCAGACCGCATTGCTTGAAGGTGGCTGAACATTTTGCAGCTTAACCTCCATTTCCAGCAAAGACATATGAGACACGTCTGTTGTGGTTTTAATTTGACAACACTTGATGAGCAGTATTTTACTTGTTGTGGTACTTCTCTATAGTGTGATTCTTGATTATCCTTGCAGAAGCATTTGCAACCAGCACAGTCATCACAGAAAGACAGGTTTCTCCCAGTTTTGTAACTTTTACAAGTGTAGGATATACAGGAATGACTTAGGCAAAGGAGGAAACACAGATACACCTTCCCGTGGCCGGTAAGCAATTGCCTTGTGTGGAGATGGGAGGGGGCACCAACCTACCAAAGGAGGAAGGAAAGACAAGCAGGCAGTTTCAAGAGCTGGGGGAGCTGTGACACCTTAAATTCTTATTTATTTGAGAAGGAAGGAGAAGCTAGGAATTCCCGAGGCTCTCTCCAGTAGCAACGGGCAATTTCATGCTATTTTTTTCGACAAAAATATTTGTTTTGGGGTAAGCTAAGTGACTACTCGTTATCCTTTACAAGATGCCGATAGCGAGCTGGCTAAGGCACTACCTTTGGCTGGGGCCTCCACATGAGGCATTTTGAAACGCGTGGAATCCCGCCTCAGTTATTTTTTAATTAATATTTGTCTCCTTGTCGAACGGTGCGGCTGCCGGGGCTCTCTCTGTGGGTGCCCTCCGCAGCACAAGCCCCTCGATACCGAGCCCGGGCACGGTGCCGCCTCTGCGCTCCCCGAGCACAGCCCAGCCCCGGTAACCATTTGCACCGATTCCGCCTCAATTCCCCGCACACCGGCGCTCGGTCCGGCTCCCTGGCTGCGACCGCGGCGATTCCCGTGGGCGAGGAGGGAGCCGGGCCGGCCCCACGGCCCTCCCGGGAACGGCTCCGGGTGTGTCCCGGGGGTAGGAGCCCACGGCAGTGCTACGAGCAGGGGGAGACCGCGGCACCGCCCGCCCCGCCGCGCCCGCTCCCGGGACACCTGAGGGGGACCTGAGGGCAGGGGCGCGTTACATAAGGGCGGGGGAGCCGCCATGGCGGCACGAGAGCGGTACGAAGGCGCGGGACGGCGGGGGAAGGGCGCGGAGTGGGATGGAGCCCTCCGGCCGCGGGGGAAGGGGAGGCGTGAGGCCAGAGTCGGGGTGAGCCCCGCGGTGCCCGCCCGGTGCCCACCCCGCTCACCTGCGCTGCCGCTGCCGCTGCCGCCGCGGCGGGTCCGGCGGGGTGCCCGCCGCCCGCCAGGGGGCGCGCTGCGCGCATGCGCCGAGGGGCGGGGGCAAGGCGCGAGCTCCGCTGCGCTTCCCGCGCTCCCGGCCTCTGGGATGGCCGCGGGGAGACGTTTCTGTTCCTGCGCTCGGCGGGAGCATGCGAAATAGACTTTCCAGGTTCTTGGAGCATTAAAAGGCTAACCTTCAGCGGGAAGGAGAAGCAGGCAGAGCAGCTCCTGAGAAATACCATCACCCTGTCGCCGCCCAGTTAGTGCAATCTCTGCCGGAATAATCTGCCCCCTTCTTGAGGGGCAGCCGTGTGAGGAGTGGCTGAGGTCACTTAACTGTTCATCCTGGAGGAGACTGAGGGGAGACCGCATCGCAGTTACAGCTTCCTTGTGAGGGGGAGCGGAAGGGCAGACACTGAGCTCCTCACTCTCCTGAGCAGTGACAGGACTCAAGGAAACAGCCTGAAGCTGTGTCAGGGGAGGTTTAGGTTGGATGTCAGGAATAGATTCCACCCCCAGAGGGTGGTTGGGCACTGGAGCTGGCTCCCCAGGGAAGCAGTCACAGCACCGAGCCCGACAGAGCTAAAGAAGCGTTTGGACAATGCTGTCAGGCACAGGGTGTGACTCTTAGGGATGTGCTGTGCACGGCCAGAAGTTGGTCTCGATGATCCTTGTGGGTCCCTTCCACATCAGCATTCTTTGATTCTGTAATCAGGTCAGAGTGATCTTGCTTCAAATGTTGGAGGAACTGCTCTCCATGAGTTCAGAGAGAGAAGGATGTAATACAAAGAGGAAAAGGATATACCAGCTCCTTCCTCCCCACCTGTCCACCAGCTCTGGTCTCTACAGGAGTGTATTTTTTATATATACATACCTCATGCAGAGAGGTACATACAGCCTCTCCAGTGCAGAATTGTATTTCCCCAATACACACTTTCCCCCGGTTTGATTCAGTCTCTTTGTTAGTAGTACCCTTCTCTGCCTGTGGAATAATAAGGGTGAGTCTTGGTCCCGTTTGGTCAAGGCTTGACTTCAGAACTTGAAAACCATTGGCCATTGGAAAGTTTTGCAGGCTGTTAGAACCAAAGAAAGACCTTATGAAAGAAATAGATGCTCTGGGGAGTATGGAGTCTTCCTCACACAAAAGCAGACACAGCTTGCTGAGTGAAAATGCCTGTCACCTCCAACCCCACAGATTAGGAGGCCAGTAGATTTCCCAGTTCCATGCTGCAGAGCTGAAAGCTGGACTCACACTGGATGCCAAGTCCACCTCTACAGATGTGCATAATAATTCTAAGATTTCCTTTTTTCCTGAACCCAACACAGTTCTGCTGAAAAGCAGGAAGGTGTTTTATATATCCATGTTTATCTGAGAGGGAGTGGCTGGAGCCTTGCAGTTCCACACAGAGTACACATGTACTGTTTTTAGGAGGAGGTGCACATCTATTTAGGAATCTTTAAAGGCCAAAATGTCCAACTAAATAACAATTCTATTGGAAGTGGCCTGTTTGACAAAGAGACAGAAGAGTGTCCATGAAAATAGGGGGATCATTGTTATTATCTCAAATATAACTGATGGGTTTGGGTTGTTATTCCACACCTCTGCACCATTTATTCCATAGAGGTCAGAGGTGGTGAAAATTCAGTCACAAACAGCTGAATTGATTATATGATGTGCTTATCAAAAAAGTTGCACTAGTGATCAACCCAGTGCATTTTAGGTTTTGCATAAATACATCTCAGAAAATTCCTGTTCAGGAATGCCTTTTTTTCTGTTGTATGTATGGGGGGTGTTTCTCAATGGAAAAATCTCAAGCAATTCTCCTCAAGTTCATCCATGTTTTCGAAAGGTACTAACCTGAATGTATGTGGCAGAGATGCTGCTGTCCATGTGGAGTTTCCATAAGGCTGGAATCAGACAAAGTGACCTGTACAGACCTGTGTTTTGTGGATTTTCCCTCCGCTTCTGTCACAGTGTACACTTATATTCCTTATTTGCATCAGAGTTTCTACATCATATATCCGCAATGTCCAGCCTGGCAGCTGCTTTACTTTCCCAGATTGGTTCTCTTCAAGATGAAAGCCTGTCACCTAAGAGGTGCCAAGGCAGGAAATATTACCTCCCAGCTTCCTCAGATGAGTGCTGTGGATTGAAGCAAGGTCTGTGAAAAGGTAGAAGTCATCAGTGGGCAGACTGCTCTTCTAAACGAGGAACTTTGTGCTCTTATTTCTGGCTTTGAGAGTTAGTGATACTGCTTGTTAGGTATTGTGGCTCTCATCCGATGCCCCTGGAAACCACCAAAAAGGCTCTGATTTACTTCAATCATAGCTTGTTCAGGCGTTCAACCCACAGAGATGCCATTGTTTGGTTTTACTGCCATTGCAGTGCTGGGCATAGTGCTGCTCCTGCTCTCATACATTCAGATACATACATCCACTAAGTCCTCACAAACAGTGCTTTACAGGGGCAAGGTGTAATCCCTGATGACAGAAAGAGGTTACCTTTTCCTGGATGTGGGCAGACTTTGAGGCTGGATTCCTGGTGATCTATTGTGACTGTTCTGGTAAGGGCTTTACCATTGTTATCTTAGGAAATGTAAAGTAAGAAATTTGTCTGGATTCTCTTAAAGCCTTGAGTTTAAAACTGTAGTAGCTTTTTGGATTAGCAGTGGTAGAGACCTGTAAGACTTCAGTAGTTTATCTTCCTGCTCTAAATGCAGCAAATTTAAAAAATATTGCTATTCCCTGATAGTAACAACACTCAAAAGGAAAAAAAAAAAAAAAAAAAAGCCAACAAGAAAACTTGAATAGCCAGATTTTTGTGTGTGTGTGGTTTTGGGTTTTTAGCTGTTTCGTAGGGGAAAAAAGGAAGTTCACTTGGTCCAAAAGAAATCATGACCTGGCAGCTCACACAGGGCATAACCTTGGGTGAAAAAGATCTTTGGGTGTTGAGTGACTGTGGCTTTGTGTGCTAATCTCAGCTACATCAGCATGTGACAGATATGCCTACAAAGTGAAAACCCACAGGAGCATAAACACCTTCCTTGAGGAGGCTTGAGAAAACGAATGCCAGGTAGCTGTGTCTTGCCAAGCAGGTGTCATGCACTGAATATAGCTTTGCACCATGTCACTTGACATTTTCCAGAGATCCTGGATTAGCTACTGGATGAAGAACAATCCCTTTCCCAAACTTGTTAGTCCACAACAGCACTAACACAGACATACCCACTGCCAGGCTCAAAGGTAGCAGGTAAGCATGGGACTACACATATATGCAAAACACCTCTTTCTTAGTGCCTCTGAGCTAGTGCTGAGGCAGCTCAGCACTGCATAGCACAGGCATTATCTAAAATGGCCTTTAGAGCATTGAGGATCGTGCTTTAGCATTTGTCTGCCTGTGATCCATGTATTATTTGTAAGCCTTTGGGAAGATCTGTGTTTAATGTAACTGTGTATAGAGCGTCCCAAGTTTCACGACTTCCAAGGCTTCAGATGTGTTGTGTGTGACAGGGCAAAATCGAAACAATCCGTGTCTTGGAAAATAACTACTGAAAAATCTGTGCTGCTGTTTCCTTATCTATAGGCTTGTGGCATACGTGGACTTTTGTCATCCTGCTGAAGGACAGTACACCTCTGTTTGGCATGTTTCTTCCCTTTTATCTGTTCCCTGCTCCTGAGGAGAGAGAGCATGAAGTGAGCTACAGCCTTCTCTGCTCCTAAATTGATTACTGATTAACCATATGGATTAGGCACAAATCCTTGAGAGTCAGGAATTCTTTATCTAGAAAATGAACATGTGAACAATGAGTATAAGCTATGTTCATAAAATGTTGCATTTTAATGATTCTCAGTCACTCATTGCTAGTGTCATGTCCATTACAACTGATGCATATAAAAGGAGTCTCATTTCCAAGGTGTCTCCACTGTCCTGTGCAGAAAATCTCAGTATCTCAGAAGCTGTTAGCTGTAACTCTGTCTCTGTTACTTAATGTCCTGATTGATTTTGGTTGGTTGGGTTTGGGTTTGTTTGGGTTTTATTTTTTGGGGTTTTTTTGGCTGAAAGTATTCATTAAATGCACAAGAACTGACCATAGCTCTGAATCACCTAAAAGGGCACTTCTAAGGAAATAACTAATTAATCTAAATTTTTTCAGCTTTTTCTGGCCCATACTACATTGCTTGCTGTAAGCCAGGATGTAGCCTCCTTCCAGACAAGTTCATTAAAATCCCCTTAAAATCGTACTTGTGTTTAAAAGGGCTTTTGGTGCAATTTAATGTCGAAGAGAGAGAGGAGGATGGAAGTGGAAATGTGCCACGTGAGCAGATGTTCAGCTGGGAAGATGACAATGATTAAGCTGTGCAGACAAAACTGGTGTTAACAGCACGTGCATGCTTTAAGGACTAGAGAACTAAGCTACACATAAATACTTGTTTTTTCCCTTTCCTTGTTTTTCGGGCCAAGTTTTGAGAAACTTGGATCTTGTCTTTTGCCAGTGAAATTCCAGTGTACCTACACAGAAATCACTAAATGAAAATAAATGCAGAGTACCACATCTGCAAAATACTAAAGCCAGCTATTACACAACTTCCAATTTTTCACCTCTCTTACAGTGCAGGTGTCATTTCTGTAAGGCTCAAAAAAGTCATTATGTGCTGTATTGCAGGTCAGTGCTTCAGAGGGAAGCAGCAACACCTCATCATGGAAAAGCTATGTGGCCATCAAAGGATTAGTGCAAGCTCCTGCTCAGGGTTTGGGTTTTTCTCCCATTAGAGGTTACCTCATGATTAGCAAGCCGGGAGGCACTGGTGGTGAACATGACTGTCTGGAATTCCTTTATATAAAAATACTGCCACTATTGTCGCCAGATTATTTTTCAGCATTGAGTGTATCTTCCTGTTGCAGCACCAGTTTAAGTAGAATGTTTCTTGAAAATCATTTTGATTGTGATGTTTTAGAAAATGATCAGCTACCAGCTGTGAACATTAAAAGGCTGAGAACACAGAGAGGAAATAGTTTGCACAAGAACAAGTTTAATCCTAGAAACACCTGGTCTCTTGGATAAATGTAAGCTTATTTATACTCTGGTAGAAGTTTTGCAGTAAAGCTACAATCCTACAATCCTCTTGGTGAGGAGCTCAAAGCAAGAGACCTGCTTGGACAAGGAAAAAATGCACGGTCAGATACTAGATGCAGAATGAAAGAATCTGAGAGACTGAGGGTACCAGAAAGTTGAGTCAGAATTTTTTGAAGACAGTTTTGCAACACTGTGAACCACCAGTGATCTAAGATGCTAAGTGGAGAAGTAGTAAAAAACCACAAAAAAATACAAACCCCCCTTCCTGAACTGCTGGGTTCAGGAGATTCTGTGCATTTAGAAAGCCATGTTCTGAAATGCTGCCTAAAATTGCCTGGATTTTTATGCATACTGGTACTACCTGCAAGCATTAAACAGTATTGCCCCAGGCATGACACCAGGGCATTGGTGCTAGCAGACAGTGGCACTAAGAGGAACAGCCCTGATTTTCTCTTGTAAATGGCCTAGGCTTGTGCCAAAAAACACAGGTTGAGATGATTCTCCTAACATTCGGAGTAGGATTCAAGGACTTTGGAAAAATGTGGCAGAGCCAGTCTCTGAAGAAGTACCCTCAGACTTTGTTAAAGAGACAGGCCAAGGGGTAGTGCCACGGGGAGATTTAATCCGTGCCATTAGAGACTGTGTAAGTAGTTCACCACCGTGCCTCTTGTTCTGGGGACCAGAGCCCCTGTCACCTGGCAGGGCAGTCCCAGCAGAAGCATCTGCCTGCTGGCTGCAGCCCGTCAGGGCGTACACAGAGCACCTGGCACGTGAAATCCCTGTGGGACCCTCACTCTCCTGTGCTTTCTTAAAGCAGAACAGCTGGAAGAGCTGAGGAAGGAGCTCCACAGACCTCTAGCCAACATCATGGTGCTTTTAACTGAGCTGTTGCTCATCGTGTCTGCGGGACTCCAGCTGACTCCAGCACGAAGATTAAGAACAAGGCGCTTCCTGCTTTTCTCTTGGAACTTGGTTCTCTGCTTAATTAACACATCAGTGTTTGGGCCAGACCCCAATTGCACGGCTCAGTGGTGCTGTCATTTTCCTGGCACAGGGCTCCAGCCAGTGCTGGGGCCAAGGAAGAGGAGGCAGGGAGGGCATGGAAGCACCGACTCCCAGAGACACCTCAGCATGAGGCAGAGCACAGGGCCAGTCACTAACCTGACTCATGAGGAGTCCTAGACCAGGGTGTGAGGTACCACTCTTCAAATTTGGGACTTAGCTGTAGGTGGCTGCATGAAACCTGCTCACATGGACTCCTGCTGGGCACCCACGTGTGACCAGAGTTTGGGCTAAGCTTCAGCTGAGTGCTGCGGCCAGAAAAGAGAAATGAGGAGTCTGGGGGCCTTGGTGACTCAATTCTGTCACCAGTGTTCAGGAGATGAAGGCTTAAGTCCTTGGTTTTCATCTGGTTCTTATGCCAAGCAGACGACTTGGAAACTCAAGCAACATGAAGAACACACAGCTCTCAGTTGTGACAGGCTTCTCCTCTCACAAAGAGCTGAATATGTAGTTCAAACAGAAGCAGGAAAAAACAACTTCCTTCAGAGTAGACAGAAGTTACTAAGTCACTCTTCTCAGATTTGGGGGATGCCACTTAGGCAGGGAAAACAGGCTTACAAAGCTCACTGAAAATGCATACAAATTATACTGCTTTATCCTTCAGGACTCAAAGCATGCTTCTCTCAAATGTTTTGGGGGTTGGAGGGTCTTGGTTTTAAATACTAACCACATCTAACACTCCTTAATTGACTTTGAACTTTTTTGATTCTTTAAATTCTCTGAAATTTGCTTACCATTTCTTTCTTGTCTGTTTGTTTTCTCTATGAAGGAAAAAATCTAAAGCTGGGAACTTGAGCTTCACTCACTGTGAGTGTCCTGTTACATGAGTGTTCCATGAGCAAAAAGGAAACTATTTTTGTGTCATTTAGCTCATCTAGCAACTATTTGGGCTGATGGCAGCAAAACATTTACTTGTTGCCAGCTAAGAGCAGGAAGAACTGGGTGGTGAGGGCTCTCCCTTTTCTGAAGAACTTGTTTACAGAACAGCTTGAAAGGCTCAGGTGAACAGATTCCAACCGTGCCTGCCTGGGATGACTGCAGGCCAGCAGTGCCTGCAGCGGGTGGGAGTTGCACAAGTGGGTGCACAGATCCTCTGTGCTCTGCAGGGGTCTTTGACCCCTATGTCAGCAGCTGCTGTTCCCTTGCACCCCAGTCCAAAGACCTTTAGGGGTTCCACCTTCTGTGCCATCAGAGCAGGCCCCTGGCTTGTGGTGAGGAGCAGTGTGGACGCTCATCTGGAGCCTTCCTATGCACTTTTACCCTGCCCCTGGCCTTGGCCCTGATACCTGCGTGGGCTGCACTTGTGGCACCCAGTCATTTGTAGAGAAATACTGCACTGTGTTCATGAGGAGGTGTTTTAAAGGTGTCTGGAAAGTGCAGAGGAGCAGTGTGAGAAATGATACAAGGAAAGGTGTATTCCTTTATACCATACCTTAAATGCATCTCTAGGATCTGGTGATGACTTTCACTGCCAAGAGACACTGTGTTCTTTGTGTTAAAGAACTGTATTTAATCATATAAAGGCATATTCATTATACAAATGTGTAATTGATAATCAAAGCAATTAGATATATTACGTATACACCTGTATTATTTCAGGTATTTCCTACAAAAATATGGGAAATTCAGTGTTCATTAGAGCATTTTATAATTCAAAAATATAAATTGAGGTGAAAACAGGCCAGCAACCTTTGTGGGAATTCCTGCCTGCCTCAGCACAACAAGATAGAGGTGATGGGATGTACATTCAATGCAGCCCTTCTAGAGCTGCATCACTGCTTTGCTAACACTCCCTGTTATGCAGGTGTGTTCCAGCTGCAGATGTAGGATTAGCCTTTAGGTGTGCCTGGGAATGGTGGCCTGGGAGCACTGCCTGAGCTCTGTTTGAATCAAGCCAGATGAACTATGCTCAGCACATGTTCTGTTTTCACTGGTGCCTCTGGGAAATGAGAATCAGTTCTTGCTTTTCACTGGGTGCTTCTCTGCCCAATGACTGCATCAAACTTGACCTCAGACATCTTCTTCAAAAAATTCAGAGCGCGTTCCGGAAACACCCTGAAAGAGACAGTAATGTGAAATTAAAAGTGGGATAGAAACTTAAATTATGGGAAAAAGTGGCCTGCAGGTGAGGGAAGACTTGTGTGGGACAGAATGCACGCTCACACGTGGACTGAGACTAAGGCTGAGACAGAGTCTTAAACTGGGCATTATTTCCCAAGGACATGTAGCCCTTGTCAGTCTGTGACACATTTTAACTCAAATCCCACCAATCTCTTTTTATGACAATTCCAGGACAGGTTAAACCAACCATGATTTAGGCTGCAATATTGCTGCAGAACCCAGAGAGTTTTCATACTGAACATAGACACAACCATTTGCTCTCTCTTTGCAACAGAGCCCTTTTAATGCAATTTTCCAGCCCCCATTGCCTGAATCTTTGGTGTTGACATGGAGAAACAAACACTCAGGTCCTCATCTCATTCTGGGATTATGCTGTTTCAGAGAATGTGGTGGCCTGGAGAGCAGGCTCCTGGAGTGGAGCTCTGCACTGACACCAGTCAGCTGCAGCTAGTGGTTCTATGCAAGGGCCTGGGAGAGCGCTCAAAAATCTCTGGATGATGTCAGCTGTTGTCATTGGAAAGAACCACTGCATTATTAACTGCTTTGTGATATGTTGTAAAATAAAACTTAATCATGAATGAGATTTTCCAAGTTTGAGGGTGGTACACTCAAGCAGGTTACAGTTGATAGGGTTTTTTTGCCCTACTCACCTTTCAAGCAGTAAAGCGATGCTCTGATTTGGTGGAACAAAAACCATTTTCTGGTTGGTCACTATTCCTTCCATCAGAGCCTCTACAACTTCTTCAACCTCCAAAATCTTTCCAAGCCTACACAGAAAAGCAAATACATAAGAGCTGCAGTGGGAAAAAGAGGTGGTACCGGCTGATCTAGGAGGCACAAACTCAGGTAATTCAAATGCAACAATTGCATGGGTGAAAGGACACTG
>VZSR01002420.1:4252161-4275314 GCA_013398615.1 Brachypodius melanocephalos | reverse complement strand
GTCAGCTGGCCTGGCTGTGTCCCCTCCCAGGATCTTGCCCACCGATGCGCCTGGGAATGTTGGGGACGCAGCGCTGATGCCGTGGGAGCGGTGTCCCGCGGCAGCCAGAACACGGGTGTGTTACCAAGCCCTTCCTGCGTGCCAGTGCCCGTCCCGGTACCGCGGGGCTGTCGTGGGCACCGAGCTCCGCCCCAGCCACAGCCGGCACCGGGCGCTGCCATTGGCGCCGCTCCCGCCAATGCGAGGCCGGCTTGTACACCGCGGGGCGGCAAGGAGCGGGATCGAGGAGCGGGATCAGGGGCCGGCATCCCGGAGCGGGATCGAGGGGCGGCATCCCGGAGCGGGCTGCCTCGCATCGCCGGCCCTGCGCCCCGGCCCGGCCCCGGGGCTGAGGCTCGGCGGAGGCGGTGCTCACGGTGCGGTCGCGGCGGGGCCGATGCCGCTGCCGGCCGGAGCCCTGCCTCGGGCGGTGGCCGTGCTCTCGTTCTCCGTCCTGCTGAGCGCCCGGAGCGCTGCCCAGCGCCTCCCGGCCCACAGGTACGGCGGGCTGTGGCGGTGGCGGAGCCGCGGGAGCCCGGGGCGGGCCCCGGTGTCGCTGCCGGCGGTCGGCGGCCTGTTCCGCCGGGAGCGGCCTCCTGATGGCCCGGCCGCGATCCCGGGGCTGCCGGGCATCCCCTGCCCGCCGAGGGGGAGCTTGGCTGGAGTGTGCGGTGTCCCTCAGAGTGTCCCTTTGAGGCGGGGCAGAAAGGCAAGCGAGGCTGTCCCTTAAAGTGATGTAATTACTGAAAAGTACAAGAGCGGTTTCGCCCTTTCCCACGTCTCTGTTAAAGGGGTTTTTCTGTGAACTTCAGGCGTTTCGTGAGTTGAATATTGGGAGGAATTTCTTCTAATTTCACTAGACGTTGGAATGGGCTGCTCTGGGAGGTGGTGGGATCACCATCCCCAGAGGTGTTTAAGGAAAGGCTGGACGTGGTGCTCAGTGCCGTGGTCAAGGTGACACGGTGGTATTTGGTCCTAGGTTGGGCACGATGATCTCAAAGGTCTTTTCCAACCTAATTGATTCTGTGAAAGAGCTGAGTCTGTTCCACTTGCTATAATGTAGATTGGGGATTAAAGACCAGGTTAAAACCTAATGAATGAGATGGTTGTCTTCTTTTTTTTTTTTCTTTTAGTAATTTATCTGCAAGCTGTTGGTCCCGTCTTCATCCTGTAAACATGTTCAACAATTATAATGTGAAATTCCACCACAGCAAAGCTCTCACCTCCCCATATCCAGGATCACACATTGAGCGTAGCCAAGTTCCTGAAGATAAAGTGGGCTGGCTGACTGAGTGGAAAGATTATAATCCTGTGGAATACACCGCAAAGTCTGTTTTGGCCGGACCCAGTTGGGCAGATCCCCAAATCAAGTGAGTGGAAATGGTGGAACATGGAAACAGGAAGTAGTCATGAATTAACAAGATCATCTTAAGTGATGTGTGATTCTGCAGTGTAGTGTGAAAGTCAAGATTAAGGACAGTGGTGGTTAGAGAACTGAGTCGTTTGGGTTTGTTGTGAAGGTCTTTGACACATGATTTTACTGAGCTGATGGTTGAGATTGGAATAATGGACCGCTGTTGATGCTGTGCAAGTGTTTCTCTATGTTGTGAGCTAAATGTAAATCTAATTCTTAAGAATTTGGAAGAACATTTTAGTGATACACTTGTTTGTTTGTTCATAGTTGGAATGCAGCATGAAAAAGGAAAGTGTAATTGTAGGTTTTGAAGAGAGCGCTCTGCCTCAGCAAATGTGAAAGGTTGATTTCATTACAGAATTTTTTTGTGACTGTGTAACAGTGGGGTGACAGTTCTTCTGTCTCAAGGGATAAGACAATTGGAAATAGCCTCACATTATGCCAGGAGAGGTTTAGGTTGGATATTAGGAAAAATTTCTTCACCAAAAAGTTTGTCAGGCACTGGAACAGGTGCCTAGGGAAGTGGTGGAGTCACCATCCCTGGAGGTATTTAAAAGATATCTGCATGTGGCACATGGGGGCATGGTTTTAGGGGTGGGCTTGGCATTGCTACATTGAACTTGGTGATTTTAAGGATCTTTTCCAACCAAAATGATTCTGTGATTCTACAACTCTAATCTTAACAAAAATACTTTTGAAACACTTTGTCTAAATGAAGATTGAGAGAGATGGAATATTAAATACTGTAGTTCTGCACTTTTGTCTGCAGAACTAAATACAGAGGGACTGTAATCAGAAAAGGGTTGGACTTTATAGCTCCTTTAGGAAAGGGAGGGCCTGCAACTCCAGTTCTGGTAAAAACTGCTGATCAGCACGCTCAAAGGGATATTGCTGATCTGATAGCTGGCATAGAAGCTTTTGTGTTTTATAATTTGTCTCTTAAATTCTTATTTGCCATGCAGTGATGAAGGTTTTTCTCCCAAATTCAATGAGAGGGATGGAGAAGTGGAGAGGAAGAGTCTGAATGGCTTGTACATGGTCGAAAATGGGAGACCCCGGTGAGTGTGGGGTTTTTGTTTGCATATTCATTTCAGTGATGTAGTTTCAGTGCTCTTACAGGTCTGTCAGTTTTGATACATGATGCCTGCTAGGACAAAGCCAATGAAGAAAAATGGAATCTAGTTTGATGAATCTGTGTCGGTGAAGAAGAACATGTTGCGTCTCTTGCCCTTTAAAGCACGTATGTGCTTTAGCACCAAATATGTGTTGCTGTCCTTCCCTTTTTTGTTACTTAATCTTGCGTTGTGGGGGGTTTTTTTGAGCTTGTTTTGTTTTGTTTGGTAGTTTTGGTTGGGTTTTTAGTTTGGTTGTTTGGGTTTTTGTTAATTTTTGAATGTGGGGAAATAAACACTTAATGGACTGCTGTGTTATGGGCTTGGAAATTTAGCAGAAAATAAACTCCCTTTTGTTTCAGCTCATCCTCAGAGGTCAGAGGAGCTGGGTGTGTCTGGCCTAATTTCCAATTGTAATCAGTTCAGGACCGTAAGAGTCATGTACTATGGCATTTCTTTCAGCAATCCAGCAGGAAGGACTGGCCTCACCGGCAGAGGATTGTTGGGGCGCTGGGGACCAAACCATGCTGCTGATCCAATTGTAACCAGGTAAGGGGCAGGTGACTGCCAGGTACCCTGCAATAGAGAAAAAACACATGCATTTTTCTTCTTTTCTGCAACTCTGGACAGGATATTAATTTTCATGGCCCTTTTCTCTGGGTGTTCTCTATGTGTAAGCTCATTCTGCTTTTGTTATGTAAGAAACACTAACTTGACTTAGTCTATGATAGGAGGAGGTGGGATTAGGATGCTCTTTTTGTCATTGTGTGCTTTGTTTTGATGTCCTTTTCCCAGCAGGATGTGTGTGTACGTGCTAACCATTTTACACAAAGCATTCAGAAAAGATTGTGTGGTTCACAGAAGTGTGAGATAGAAAGTGCCATGCTGAATACAGAACCATGGTGGAAAATCATCTCGATGCATTTTACTTCTTCCCCTTTCCAGAAGGATGCCAATGCTGCCAAGTTGCTTCCTTGAAAGTAAATGCTGGCATTGTTTTTGTTTTATTTTTTGTTTAGACAGCGTTTTGCTTTGCCTGTTGGCAGTTCTTAGTTCTTTACTGAAGGCAATGGTGGCTGCTTGTGGCTTTGTCCTGGCTTTGCTGCAGCCGGTGTGACCATTCTGTTCCAGCAGAAACATTCTCATCCTCTTAGTATGGATTGGCACAAGTGCAGCTCGGAGAGCTTTCAGAGGAGCTGGTGCTACCAGCCTGGCTGCAGAAATGTGCCTCATGGGCATTTTCTGCCCCTTTGGCTGAGGAAAACCCTCAGTGTTCTGCCCTTGGTTGCGATCCTGCTGGATGGCATCTGTCGGTCACCCCTGACTGTTCATTCTCTGCTTTGTTTGTCCCCACACAGGTAGCAGTGCCTTGCTGTTCTTCTCTCAGGCCCATGTGTTAAGAAGCAGCAAAACATATTCTCGTTTGTCATTTTCTGCAGGTGGAAAAGGGACGGAAGTGGCAATAAAGTTGCTCATCCAGTTTCTGGCAAGAACATATTGCAGTTCGTAGCCATCAAGAGGAGAGACTGTGGGGAGTGGGCCATTCCAGGGGTAAGGGCAAAGCTCCAGAGGCAGCTGGCATTTGCCTGCTGGTGAGGCCATGAGGCCGATATGGCATGTGTGTGATGCAGGTGGATGTAATATACTAAGAGCCAGGAGTCAAAATGTGTAGAATCTGAAGGAGAGTATTTTTTGTTTGTTTGTTTTCTCCCCTCTAAGGGAATGGTGGACCCAGGGGAGAAGATCAGTGCTACCCTGAAGCGAGAATTTGAGGAGGAGGCCTTGAACTCTCTGCAGAAATCTCACGAGGAGAAAGCAAAATTGGAGAAGCAGCTCCAGAAGCTGTTCAGCCAGGAACACTTAGTGGTGAGCTTTGTGTCTCTTGTGGTAGCCTCTTGAGCATGTAACTCACAGGTCTATGGAACCTGAAGAAGGGCGGCTGAAATGAAAATAAGTTCTGATGCTCGTGTTCTTGAGGTGTAAGACATGGAAGGGACTGTTGAAAACTCTGTAAGGGCAAATGTGTCAGAGGGAAAGAAAAAAGTGTGACTGATTCCATCTTGTTTGTTGTGACACTGAGCTTGTTCTGGTTTGTTTGGGGCCCTGTAGGTATACAGAGGATATGTGGATGACCCTCGTAACACTGATAATGCCTGGATGGAGACAGAGGCTGTGAACTATCATGATGAAACAGGTAAAAATCTCCAGGCCTGCTCTAATTTGCCTTTTTCTCCATATGTTGGTTTGAAAGTGGGACTGTTGTTGAGCTGAGAATGGCAATGAAATCAGGGGAGCATGAAAGTCAGGTGTAAAATATGGGACTAGATTCTTAAATTGATCTGTTATCTTGGACTCCCATTTTTCACCTGTAAGATAAATCAATCTACTTAGATGCTTCTGATGTGTTCAAGCCAGAGAATTCATGCAGTGACATTTCCACTGAATTTTGGGTAGTAGGTGCCAGTGGGGAAGTTTCACTTGTCACTGGTCCTAGATTTATTGGCCCCCAGAAGTAGTGGAGATAGTGTATCTTTGACCTCTATTTCCAACACAGAATAGAAAAACATTTCCTTGTTGTCTATGAAGTCCTGAGATTCTTTTAAAAACAGAGTGAAAACTTGGGGGGAAAAAAGCCATTCAGAAGCCTTTATGCATCTCCTCTTAAACTAATATTTTTGATTTTGGAGCCTTCAGTAAAATTTTAATTTTTTTTTCATAAGTGTATATAAGTTTCAGAATTCCGTTTGTCCTGTAGAATAGTATGTGAGAAAAGGAGCAGTCAGATGTTAAGCAAAGAAACAAAAATCCAGGCAGATGTATTGGCTAAACTTGGGATAATAAGTACATGCCCTCATGATGACTTCCAGTAACTTTTCATGCTGCTGGTGATACCCTAGGAGTGATGACAGTGACACTTTTGCCATTCAGATTTGCCTTAAAATAGTGCAAGAATGAAAAAGGTTTCTGGCACAGAATCAGTGAGAGGTTTAGTTGATTTTTCTCTGAGAAGCAGTTGAAGATTGCTACCTGTGAAGGAGCATTGTGGAAGGGCAAAACTAATAGGATGTGAGAGGGGAAACAGCAGGAAGAATAGATGCAACAGGATGTTCTAACTCTTGTTTTGTAAACAGGTGAGACGATGGATAACTTGCCTCTGGAAGCAGGTGACGATGCTGGCGTGGTGAAGTGGGTTGACATCAGTGAGAAGCTTGAGCTGTACGCGAGTCACAGCTACTTCATCAAGCTGGTGACTGAGAAACGGGGAGCCCACTGGGGTGAGAATCCTGGCTCTGAGTGCCACGAGTGATGGAAGCTTGGAACTGATGCGCTCTGAGAGGAGAATACATTTTCCAGCCTTGAAACAGATGTCCTTGTCATCCTCAGTGAAAATTCTGTGAAATTCAGCTGAGAAAAACACTGGACAGTGATAAACAGAGGCTTTTTCAGAGACTTCAGATTGCTTCTTTTGATTTCTTAGCTAGTGTGAAATGAGAAGAATGTGGAGCTCTCACTTTGCTTTCTTGGCTTCATTATTTGCAGCTGTTTCACAATGTCTGCAGATCTGTATGGCAGCACTGGCATTCTGACTGATAGTAGTTCACAGGCTCTATTTTTGTACTGATTCCTTTGCAGGAGTATGAATCCCTAAGGAATGAGAGACTTGTGGGGTAACCTGAATAATGACTTAAATAAGTGCTGCATAATAAAGTGAAATTTCTTTTCTGAGTCATTTCACTTAACATATCTTTGCAGTGATTTTCTACTTGGAGAGATTCTTTTTCACATTTAATTACTTTTTGGTTTACAGTATGGCTGGGATTCAAGTCTGAATGTGTGACTGTGCCTCTGTGTCAAAAGAAAACTGTTGGAAGATGAAACTTCGTGACTGAATTGAGGAGCTGAATTTTGAGGCTCCTTTTCTTCCCACGGCTTATGGCAGTACAGCATAAACAGAATCACTGGAAAGAGCAGCCTTAAAGTATAATCCTGTAAATTGTGCTGGTTTCTTACCCTTCAGATGATGGGAATAACTTGCAGTAAGGAGGCCGATAGGGGCCTTCTATGGCATTTGTGCTGCTAACAGGGGCTGCACAACAGTTGCTGACATTTCTCCCTGTGCTTTTAATCAATTGCTGTTAATTGTGTACTGTCAGGAGTTGGTGACAGTGACAGCTGAAAGTTGATGTTGAGACCTGAAGACTTCAGGAATTTTGATCCATGTGTTGAAGTAAGATGGTGATAAATGTGGTCTGGAATTACCTTGTGTAACACTACTATGACACAATCATGCACTGTTGAGACTTTATCCACATCCTGCTTAACTAATGAATGGGATTAGGGCTTTCTCCTTTTCAACCCTACCCCTGCCTCCCAATTAGCTAGTGAAACCTGGAGGAGTCATGGGTGTTTATGCAGGACACCATGGGAATCTTGCAGACTTATTAGTATGTTCCTTTCAAAGGAAAAGATAATTCCAAAAAGTAGTAATTTTTATTCCTATCCTTGCTCAACTCTTCCTGCCCATCTGATTTCTTCTGTGATGTGATGCATTATGCAAGCAGACTCCCAGCAGCTGGGACTTTGAAAGCATGACCCACAAGAGCAGAACCTTCTTATGGAGTCAGGGGATGTGGACCTGCAGTCTCTATATCCAGTTTTTAATACCCTGGCTTGCATCAGAAAATCATAAAATGTCATTAATTATGCCTTCTTCAGATGTTCTGGGTTACTAGATAACTTCTCAGCTGATAAAAACGACAAGCCCTACTATTCCTTGGAGGATTGACAAGGCTCAGCAGTGGAAATGTGTTATGAAAGGAGTATCTGTTGATTATTTTTCCACTGTAGATATTCTTACTGTAGTGATGCTGGAGGAGTACTTGGGTGATAATACTGAGAGCACTGAAGCTGCAAACTGAGAGGCAGCATAAATTCTTTCTCCTGAAGAAATGGGAACTTGTGGATTAAAGTCACTGCCTTTTGAGGCCAGCTGTGTATTGGCAGTGTACTTGCAGTTTGAGAGCTGTGCTTTCTGCCACCCCACTCTGTGTGGGTTAAACAAAAAGCAGAAAGAGCAAATAAGCAATAGGTTGCAGCCAGGCTGGAAGAGTGCTGTCAAAATTACTTTCTCCCTTAAGACATTTGAAGTTCCAGAAAAATGATCTTTTCCAAATAGAACTAGCATAGAGAATGTGCTTTTGTACATGCCATCCAGGTTGAGTTATTCACACACTGCTGTGTGATGTTGCAGAATGTGAAGTGAGCAACAAGTCAGGGTTAGGGAAAAGAACTGGCAGTGAAACTGGTTTTGCTGGAAGTAATCTCTGGCTTTTGTAAGAAGTTCTTGTGTTGAAAATAATCACAGCTTAATTCATTGTATCCCAAGGCATCAGGCTGGTGTTGGACTATGATTATCAGCCTTTGCTAATTCAAGAGCAAATTAGCAGGGAGTGATGGGACTTCCAGTATTTAAGATACCAAAATAGCATTTCTTGCTCCCATCTCCTTTTCTTTGGAGAGGTGATGTGGTTTAGGTGAAAGGTGTTTGCTGATCATCTTTTGTAAGAATAGAATCTGGGGCTTTTTTCTTAAAGCAAAACATGCCTGGAGTCTTTTCAGTGAAGTGCTTACCTTAAAATCACAAGTTTATGGGAATTCAGGAATAATCTCATCCTGGCCTGGGTTTTTTTATGCTTAAATTGCGCCTCTCTTGAGGAGAGCAAAAGATGGGCAAAGGTGAAAGAAATAGAATTTTCTTTGACAAAGTTGTGACAAAATCCATATGTCCAAGTAGACTTCTATTTTATTTTAGACTTCTATGCAGAGTGTTAAGCTGACAATACAGTAAATAAAGGAAACAGGTCCCATTTCAGTGGGTGGTAAAATCTACATTCTATAATTCTACTGAAGAGTTTTGTGAACAGCCTAGTCATTAGGTTAGTAGTATTTATTGGTTCAGAAAGATCATGGATACATGTGGGGGGAAACACTGGTTGTTTAGCTATGAACCGTTTGAAGTAATTAAATTTTTCTGCTGTTAATAAATGTAGAAATTTTCTGCACTTGGATTGTTTGTTAAGAATTCAGTGAACCTTATTCCACCTTTTTCCTGAAAGCTGTTAAGCTGTTAGTTATAGAAGTAAGCAGGATTCACCAGTTTTAGTGCAGTACTGGGAGTCTCTTCAGCTGAGCTCAGAAAAGGAGATTTTCATTTATGTCCTCTGCAACAAAGAAGAAGAAAACATTATTAACATTTTATGCCAAAGAGACATTTTTATGCTGTATCACTATCAATAAAGTGACTGATGCTATGAATGAGCAATCACTGGCAGAAGTATATGTGGTTTAAGATAACTCCTTGCAGCTTTCTTCCTTCATGACTGGTAAGTTGTCATCAGAAGAGCTGGAAAAATTCTGGGAAGAGCGAAGGCTCCATGTGTCTGACCTCTGACCAGAATCAGCCTCCACTTAAAATTAGGGACTTGCTAGTAAGATTTTGAACACATTTCTTCAGTCTGCTTGTTTGGCCAAATGCTATCCATCCCATAACTCTTCTGGGATTAACCTGTGCTGTTCACGTTGTTAACCCCGTTGACCTTTTGCACTCTTTTTATTAGTGTTCTGTTTTCCTCTGGGCACACTAATCATGGGCTTCTGCTTAAAATTTCTTTGCCTTATATTGAGGTCTGAGTAATGTTCTTGGCAGGAACATTCTGTCAGGTACATCTGCCTATTCTTTTAGGTTTACCTTCCTTAATCCCAAAGCAGTGGCACCATTCCTTCAGAGCGATGAGTTTGTCCCGGTCTCCGTCGCACTCTTGGAAGAAGCGGGTTATGCAGTGTTCCATGGGAACAAGGGAGGCTCTCAAGGGTGCGAGCTCTGAGTGTGTTAATAATCTGAAAGAAAGGGCAGGGATGGAGAGCTGCATTGCCTTAAAAAATCAGCAGGGTTATCAAAACTGATCTAAGGTGCTAGAAGACAGCAATGATGGCTTTATCAGAGATGCCCCAGTGGATTTTGTTATGGTGCTTCTGTAGTCAATCTGTCCCAGGTCATTATAAAGATGTCTAATATCTGATGAACTAAAATGCTTTTGCTGCATGTTTGTCTGCTAATATATTTTTTTCCTGGAACAAGTATTGCTTGTGTAGTAATTACAAGTACTGTAAGGAGCAACTTGCTCACAACTCATCACTTGTGGAGTTTTGCTGTTAGTCCTCAGGATACCAAGCTTGCAAAAGAGCTTAACTGTACTCTAAAACAGAAGGTGTGATTGTCCTGAGGTATTGAAGGTCAGAACTTGGAAATATGGATCCCATCACTGGGTGATACGACCAAAAGCTTAAAATCTGAGTCATGTTATCAGAAGCTGGAGGCTTCCTCTGAACTGTGACTATATCTGCTCCTTAAACTGAGAGACCTCTGTGGTGTTAGTTGAAAACTATGGGTACCTCACTAGTGGATTTTTGCTGCCAGGGCTCTGAGCTTTGTACTTAGCCTGTTGCTCTTAGCTTCAGTAATAACAGGACTTCTTCCTGGCTGAGAGCATTTGTAGGTATTAAGACACTGTAGAGCTTACAGTGTAATACATGATCATGCAAGGCAAGAGGATAGCAGATTCTGACCTAGGATATGATCAGGAAAACAATAAGGGAAAATGTTCTATGTTAGAGGGAGGTTGATACTGGCTTCTAACACCTAAGGGACTAGTTCTGTATGTAGAGAATCCCTTGAGGTGTTTAGAAAAGTAAAAAAGCCTGAGTTTAATCAGCAAACCAGAGCTGAAACACAGATTTTTTTTACCTGTCAACAGGGTGCTGATCAAGCTGGTGAAACTGCCAGTGCACTGGATACACATACATGTGGTAATTTTTCTCAAAGTCGTGCAGGAGCAGCTCAACTGGGTGGTCACCAGCCACAAGGCGCTTGTCGTTCTGGTAGATCTTTTTGACCTGAACTCAACACAGAAATGGTTATTTTTTGTTTTGGGATGAAGACCTGTTCTGAAGGGAACTATCTAGCAAGAAGGTGTTCTGGAGAAATGAAACTTCATAATAAAATACCACTAGGAAAATGTGTTTTAGTGTTGGTGACCATACACAGCACAAAAAGCCTGACTCAGATCATCCAGGACATTTTTGCTGCTGTCCATGTCACCTTTGGCAGTAACTAGAAAGGAAGTGAAATTCTTGTGACTTAATTGTCAGACTCAGCTAAGGGGGGCAGTAGCCTCAGCTTGTTACGAGATCAAACCAATTTTATCACATCTTTTGTCCTGAGGCAAGCAACTCATGTTTTGGTGTGAAATAAGCCATCTCAGAAGTAATCTAATTCGTGCCATTTAGTATGAGATGTTCTGGGCTGGTCCATGTAACTGCATGGTCTTACTTGAAAAGGATTGCTGACCTTATTCCTTTGCTTTTCAGTTAGAATCCCAGAAGTGTTCAGGTCACGTTCATAATATTGAACAAGGATGTTCTTAAGCCAGTCTCGCATCCGCAGGGGAAACTGATCCACTTCATAATCAGTACAGGGGGGGATGTCTGTGCCAAAGAGAAAAGCTTTGGTTAACAACTCACCTGTTAAATCCCCATTCAAGCATTTCTGAGATTTGAGATCTACTTCCAGTTAAAATTAAAATTGATGGAGATGTTAATACATAAAGTTGTGGATACACTTAATGTGTTCAATTATAAATCTACAATTTTTGGTGCACGTGTTTAACCAGTTGTGCAAGCCACAACCTTCATATATCTGTGCAGCTTTTGAGCACAGTTGTGCAGTGAAGCTCTGTTCACAGCTGCTTGAGAGCAGAATTTTTGACAGCAAAGGAATATTCTGGCTGGGAATGCACTTTCCTCCTACCACATGGAGCAGTCGAAGAGGTTGGAAATCAGTTCTGGCTTTTAGATCCTGACTTCTGCATTTGGCATCTAAGTTTGGTTGATGTTTTTTGATTTTTTGTTTTCTGTGGGGGTTTGAGATGGACATTTTCATTTATTACCTCTCTGCAAACACTGTTTTTCTGGTCAAAGATTTACAAAAATCTTCAGAGGCTATAGCAATAGGAACATGGAAGACAGTGCAGGGGGAAGATAAGACCAACAACAAATTCCTGTAAGCACAGGAGAGATGTCTAGGTTTTAAATACTTTTTAACCATGTTTAGGGTTTTGAAGGTCTTAATTAGCAGATAATCGATGCAAAAGTGGCAGATTACAGGAGGAAAGGGTAATTTAGGGCTGGCAGATGAGTTAAGGCTACTGTTTCTTTATACCTCAGTGAATTCTTCAAAGAAAAACAAGCTTACATTTGCAGGAGCCCATATAGTCCAGGTGCAGCTGGCGTCCCATTTTTGTCCCTTCCAGTTGACATTTGGTGCCAAAGAGTTGACATGTGCCATCGTAAGTCTTATTATCTGTACCACAAACCTGGAGGAAGCAAAACCACCACCCCACCACTGTGTTGAGAAGAATCCTTATCACTCAGAGGCATCACATGATACAAGCATCATTAACATGTGGTGAACACCCACAGGGAGTACATCTGATAAGAAGTATCTGCATTATTAGTTGTTGTGTGCCCACACAAGAATTAGTTGTCTGTACTTGTACACCCAGTTTTGCAACGCTTGAGTTTAATTTTGTGATTGTAATATAGCCCCTGAGATGCTGTGGGATTATTTCACTCAGTATGTACTCAGCATGTGCTCTAAAATACCAAATAGATATGCAGAACTCCTAGTGACAGGGAAAAGCTACAATCCCTGAGAGACTGAGTGCAGCAAGTCATTTACAGCTGTGAGTGCTTGAGTGCAGCTGTGTTCATACTGCTCTCAAGCCACCCCTAGTGAGTTTGGGTGCTTTATACTTAATTTTGCAATTACTGGAATCACTCAAACTCACTTGCATGCTTTTTAGGATAGAATCATTCTCAGTAATAGCAGGGGAATATGTTATCTTGTGAATACTTCAGGTGGCTTTTCCCGGTCCTGTGCACTGGGGGAAATACTCACATGCTCATAGTCTTTGGTGGGAGGGCAAGCAGCAGGATCTTGGCAAATGCAGTGGGGTTTCCCTTGGTTGTCTGCATGGCAGACTTTGCCTCTTTTGCAGTGGAAGTTCCGACATGTGTCTGGCAATCCTAGCAGGAAAGAGGGACTGTTAGAGGTGATGGGATAAAGCCAAGGGTTTGTCAGATGCTACGAAGCAAAATACAGCCCAATATTCATCAAGAAGTTCAAATGCATTTTTAAGTTTGCATTATAAGTTTGTTGTGAAGATGGATCTTGTATTGAATGAAACAAGCCAAACTTTACATGAGGATTTTTGTGAGACTTCTAGCAGTCCCAGGTTTTAATTGGATGTGGAAGCTTTTTTTTTCATTTTAGAAAAAGCTTTTTGTTTGTAGGGACTGACATTCACTTCCAGCTTCCTTTGGTGAAACATATCCCCATCTGTCTTTGCTGAATCAAGCACTGGCCTTTGTCCCACTCCTACTTGAATTCAAGCTACTGTTTTGACATGGAAAGCTCTCAGTGCAAGGTAATCACCATTTCTGTATAACTGACACAAAAATTTGTGCACTGCCTACAAATGATTTTCACAAACAAATTACTAAATCCAAGAGAATATGGAAGGGATTCTCTGGGAACAAAGGATTAGGCACAAGCACAGTGCAGTCATGTGAAATCCTGTGCTGCAAAAGGCAGAAAAGAAATGCAGACCAGCAGATTCCCCAGCTGCAGAGAGCTGGGCGTTGCATGACAGCTTTGCTTGGAGCTTACCAAGAAGAACCTCCTCATTCCTGTTGCTGCCACTTTCCATCTCACCATGGGAACTGCCTGTAGTCTTAACCTGCACAGTCACAGAGGCATAAGCAGAAAGTCTGGTAAATCTTGGGAAGAAAAAAAAATATTTGGACAATTTTCTTTTTCAGGTCCAAATATAGAGCTGACTGAGGCGTGGTCTGCACTGCTTTCAGCAGAGAGAGGTTGCTATGCAAAATGTGTGAGAAGAGCATAAAGCCTCTGGTAGTATTACCATGCTCTTGCTATTTGAGGGAAAAAATAGAGTAGGAGGTGGAGAGAGAGAGAGAGAAATGGGAGCTCATTAAGGCCTGAGTTTCTTATAATTATTCTGTGGACAATAGTCCGGCCTTTCCAACCTGTTCACTTTTATGTAGTGAACATTTAAAATCTTTGTGGGGGAGGAGTGAACAGGCTGGCCTGGTAAGCTGAAGGCTGGGTTTCAGGTTTTGTATCTGTGTATCTGTATTTATTTGTGTGTTTCATTACGCACCCCATTGGGGCTGGAGCCCTTATGTGAATGGTGTTCACTTCCTTTCTGGTCCAATTCACCTAAATGCCCTGGGTGCAATGACACAGCATGAACCAGGGGAATAGTGAATACAAGGGGAGATGAGACTTCTGCATATTAAGAAGTCACTTGTTTTTCTCCAACAGATCATTTCAATGATCAGGAATTTAAATTTGGAACTAGTCCCTCTCCCCCTTTTTGTAGTATTCAAGTTTTATTTTAAAGATAATTTACCTTATCTTCATTGTCCATTGAATTAATGTTCTGAACAGGGCTACTCATTTTCATTTGTTGCTTGTTGTCAGAATCAGGTGGCTCATGATCATAAAAATCTTGTTCAGAGTGAGCAAGGTCTTTAATCTTGACAATTTGGTAATCTTCAGTCTCTCTATGAACTGCAGTGTCATCTTCAGTGATCCCTTCCCCTTCAGCCTCTGTACTGGTGCTCTCCTGGTCATTACTCTGGATTCTCTCCTCTTCCTCGTAGGCTGCTTCTTTCCAGGTATTGCTGAGATATTCCTCACCATCAATGTCACCACTGTCGTGACCACCATCATCATCATTACTGTCTTCCCTATCTTGTGCTTTGACCTCTGTGACATGATCATTCTGATAGTTCACTTGGATACTGTCTTTTCTTTCTTGACTCTGCTGCTTGCCATCCTGATATTCACTGTGGATTTTTTGAGAGAGGGAGATTTCTTCTTCATAGGACTTCTTCTTCCTGTTCTCCCTCTCTTCTTCCCCTAGGTCAAGTTTCTCGCTGTGTCTCTTGGTTTTCCAGGCTGGTTGGCTGGAATCTCTCAGGAGTTCATCCGATTGCATGCTGTTCTCATGTTGCTGTCGTTTGTATCGGTCACCTTGACGTGGCTGATGGCCTTTGTGCTTTGTGTCTCTGTGTTCAGTCTCTTCCCCCCACTCCTCATCCTCTTCTTCCATGCTTTCCTCTTCATCGCTGTCACTGTTTTTTTCAGACAGGCCAACAGCATTTTTGTTGTATTTCCACATGTTATGCTCCTGGTGGAGGCTGAAAGCACTCCCTGGGTGTTCTGTGTGACCTGGCAGGTGTCTGTTTGCTGTGTTCCCACGTTTCTCGTGCTTCCTGAGCTGGTCATGCTCAGAGCTGGACTGTTCCCTGCTGCTGCTCCCAGAGTCACTGTCCCAGGTATCAGAAGCCAAGCCTAGTTTATTGTGCAGAGCAAGGAAATCGATGCTTTTCAGGCTGTTTTTCACTTGATGCTCACTCCCTGTTCTTCCCTGTTTCCTAATGGTGTGGGGCTCATCCCTGTCTTCAGTGCCTGGTACTGATACCTCTGGTTTTAAGTTTCTGTGAGTGGGCAGCAAATCACCATTGTCTACATACCCCAGGTTCTCTTCCTTTGAGGCTTCGGGATGAATATATTCACTCTTAAAAAATAATTAAAATAACAGATTAATAAATCTTAGGATTTATTTGAAGTTGATGCAGTGTTATTTTTGCCTTGTATTGCAAAGCATGACACTGGCTTTATTTGTTTTCTTTGTATGTGCTTCTCTTAAACTAGCCCAGACCATGAAATTCATAGCTGGTGTTCCCTCTCTTTCTCAGAAATCTGTTTATCTGTCCCAACTTTTATTGCTGGAGTTTCTGGAGAGGTCTGTGCAACTCTGTTTTGGAAACAGATGCATATGGGTGTCTTGTGAAATCTCAAATTGCTTAATTAGCAATTTAGTCATAACTACAGGCACTTGTTGGCTTGCAGTAATTATCACTTGCCTCAGAGAAGGGGGATGTAAAACATAACCTTCTACACAGATAAGGGAAAAAAGGGACCTGGAGAAAGAGGAGCAGGTGAAGTGATGGTGTCCTGATGGTAATTCCTGAGGAGTGCCCTGCATTGATTTCATAATCCATGTGTTCATCTACTTTGAGTCCGATACATCATTCCTTACTGCCTGAAGTCACCAGGAACTATCGTGTGTAGTGACAATTATAAGATCAACAATAGATGTTTGAGTGCCTGTTCTTTTTTCTTAATCTGTCAAGCCAATAGCAAAAGTAGAAATGGTTCAAATGCTTGAGCAGAAAGCAGATACTAAAACAACTGTCAGGTCTTGCTGAAGCAATTACCTTTCTGCTGCTGTGTGTATTTCTGAACAGCTCCTATGGATGTTCGGTGAAGCTTATCACTTACAGCAATATAGCACCTGATGCAGATTTTTCTTAAAGCTTTTGAGAGGTTTAATTTGGGAAGAATGGTCCTTCTCAGCATCCAAGTTGCTGGAATAGCTTCTTCCTTTAGTTTGGGCCATCTCATGACTGCTTGGAAACAAGCACTCTACTCACAAACGCTTGTATTTTTATTTTTTTTAAGTAGGATTGGTAATATTAATTTGGTTCTTGTAGATCAGCTATATCCTATTGCCTAATGTCAAAGTGGTATCTTAATGTTTTGCAATTTCATCTTTTGCCTGGTGTCCTTGCTGATGTGGGAATAGTACTGGGAACTATATTCACTGTATCAGTTCCAACTCCAACTTTTTCAGGGGAAGATTGTACGTTTGCTCCAATCTAACAGAAATTCACTGTGGAGCTTTTCTGGAGTTCTACAGACTCAGAAAACACGAGGCCAAACAGTCTTTAAGATTTTCTGTTGTGGGTGCCTGTGTTTGGAGCCGCAGTTTGAGAAAGATTTGGCTCATGTCTTGATGGGAAGCCTTGTCCTGCACCTGCCCTGCAGGGATGTGCCTGGACAGGGATTCCAGACGCTGCTGTCTGTGATACCTTTGTCCCCCAGCTAAAATCAGCTCTTAGAACTTGGGTGCTCCTGCAAATTTCAGTCACTATCTGTGATTAGATACTGTGGGGGAGAGCTGGCCTTTGGTAGATGATGCCCACACCTGGGACTGGTGATTCATTTGCCATAGCAAGGTTTTGTTTTGATACAAGTGTCTTCTGTGTGTTATTTCTGGTAGATAGCTGCAGGCTACACAATAATCTTTATGCCATTTCCTCTGCTGGATACTTCATTAGGAAAAGGGTTTTTTTTTTGTTT
Organism: Brachypodius melanocephalos; assembly: GCA_013398615.1. Taxonomy (NCBI): domain Eukaryota; kingdom Metazoa; phylum Chordata; class Aves; order Passeriformes; family Pycnonotidae; genus Brachypodius; species Brachypodius melanocephalos. The sequence continues at coordinate 4,258,396 of VZSR01002420.1, read as the reverse complement.
TTCATAGTGCAAAGCACCATCCAGACCGATATGAAATGTATCTAGAAAGTTGTACAGAGTGGGATATAGTTTATAATTAAAAATTAAAAAATGGTTAGCATAAGAGTTGGGATTTTGCATCTCTTGCTACAGAGCATGATATGAGTGTAGCAGTCTTGAAACACCCGGTGGCTTGGAGCCGAGATCCATTGTGACTGAGCCACAAAGCCTCACCAGAACAGTGCAATAAAAAGGAATTTTTATTTAGGTCAGCATGAATGCAAAACTGTGGGCTGTCATTAGCATACATATGTGGTGTAGGCAGGGCTGGTGAAATCCTCTGTCTCATTGCCATCAGGGCATCAGCCACAGAGTACTCTGCCAGGACAAGCTGTGTCTGTGTCTGCACCTCGAATAATGAAACATATGGTGGCTAAAATTCTTACATATGTGAGACTGCATATGGTCTGATAAATTGAGGATTTTATCCTCCTCCTGTACTGGAGCTGTGATAACAACAATTTTGACTGTCCCTGGAGCTTATTACTTGTACAAATACGGGTAATGGTGATATGTGGGGTTTCATTTAAGGTCATTTTGTCAATAAGTGAAACTTGCATTTTGAGCTTTAGATTTTTTCCTGTTTGCAATTGTTTAATATGTAAGGCATGAGATACCTGGCACTAATTCTTGGGGTGAGAGGACCTAAAGTTTTTTAACATAAATCAAATTGCCAACCAGTATGTATGTGCTAGTGTGTTTTTTATATTTAAGATGAATAAAGTAAGCTACTTGCTATTGTTTAAAGAACAGGAAAAGTACCTTTTCTGGAGTTTTCTCTCTGTGAGTTCTGAGCTTGTGGTTTACAGGATGGGTCTAAAAAAGATAAATATATGAACATCCGCATGCCCACAAAAGTCTTGTATAGGTCAATGGGATAACATAGAGTATTCTCAGAATGGGAAATTAAGTGCCTGGTAATAATAGCATGATGAGGACTTACTGGAATAGCAAAAACTGGTCCTACAAGACAAATGAAGAGAGCTACAGCCTTCATGTTTTCCAGATCTTGTAGAGGACAATAGTTAATGGTACACGGGTAGGGCTTAGAGGTTTCCTTTCTGCAAGAAACACGAAAACAAAACAAGTTAGGATTTGGGTATAATGACCTAGAAATGGGTGATGGAAGCAATGTAGTGGCTGCCATAGCTTGTTAAGTCTGGAGACCCACAAAATTGCTATGCAGTGTCCTGTAAATTCAGATGTGAGATCAGCTTAACTAGAGAACATTTCAGTCTCAGTTCTTTGACAGGGATTAAGCTGTAGGTTGTGTTCACAAACTCCAGTGGGCGTTACTGAGAGGCAGAGTTGTGAATGGACATAGGTTGAGTATTTAAATACTTACAAATACTCGCAGATATTTATCCACCCCTCTGAGATACTACTTTGTGAAAAATGCCTCTTTTTTACTGAACTCTGAGGCAGTGCCTCCTTGTGGCATCTCTATGGCTGAGGTGTCTCCTGGCTGCTCCCCTCTGTGTCTGGTAGGAAGAATTAAGTGGTGAAATTCTGCTCAGCAGGTTTTCAAGCTCAGAAGTGCTGCCCAGGCTGCTTGAAAAATGGGTGCAGTCTTGCTTTGGATGCAGTCCTGCTTCGGATGCAGTCCTGCTTCTGTGTTTTCTGGGAAATTGTACAAATTTCCCAAATTGTACACCCCAAGTGTACACTTTTGGAAGATCCCTCTGTTAAGCATCATTTAACATCATTATCTTTCCATTAATGAAGACCAAAATACTCATTAGTGGGGCATATCTAGCATGCAATCCATTTTTTTGTGTGTGCAGTTAGTCTCCAAATTACCTCTTGACTAATTATCTGTTATCTCTTTGGCATTCACAGTTAGTTGTCTAAGATGTTTTCAGAGGGAAAGGCAGAATAAAACAAAAGCCATTAATGAGCATATGCAAAATGCCTCACTGGGCTGGACAGGGGCAGTCACTTCAGATCAAGGCAAGTGTTGTTAGACTGAGGCTTATGCAGAACCCAACTTGTCAGAAATGCAGGGCAATGATCCAATTTCATGTAAAGCCCTAAAAACTGCATACTGTGCTTTTTGAAGGCCTGGCAAGTGACTGAGGAAAGAAGGATTTGAATGTCAGGTAGGCTTGATTTCCATTTCTTTCTGTTGCTGGTGAGCAACACAGATCTGGACATATCACTTAACTGAGTTTCCTTTTTTAAAACTCTCATTTGTCATATTTGTTTTGGTAAACTAGTTTGAGAGTTATAAATGAAAAGTTCCACGTGTTGTATTTTATTTATAGTTGCAGTTTTCTAATTTGGATTGTCTTTGTCTGTAAAAGTCGCCTCTACCGCCTTTGCTCAAATAATGAAAAAGTAGTTGGAATAAATCTGAGTTGAGGTGGCAGGACAGGGCTTTTGTATTTTCTTTTCTTATTACCAGCAAGCCCACAGTAGCCCATAGGAAACATAAGTCTTGAATTAAATGTTTGGTCTTGAATAAGGACTGAATTTTTGGGGAAGCCTGACCACACTGATTGGAGTGTCCTGTGATGGATTGTGAGTTTTCTTTTACAGCAACTGGGAAGGCACTTCATTCTTGCTTTAATTTCCAAATATGTCCTACAGAAAAGAATTGTTAAGGCAAGCTTTTGTAACATGTAAGTTTTATAAAACTATCAGAAAGGAACAATTACACAAGGAGCAATTTTTTAAAAAATATGAGCAGGGAGATATCTTCCTGGGAAAATGAAATCATTATACTCTGCAGGGGGATCTGTAGGAAAACTTAGCCAAAAGGTGAAATTTCTTGAGTACGATGGGGTTTTTGACCAAGAAATTAATAATTTAATAATATAAATTATTGGGTTATTGAGCAAGCAGTGCTAGCTAGGGGTACCAGGCTTGCATGGCAAGGAGGCTGCAGGGCTGCCATTCTAATAGTGTCAGCAGTCACTTGAAATACTCATCAATGGCATGGATTTTTAATAAAAGCCCAAGTGTGATGCTTTTAAATTACAGCTGATATATCACATTCCTCTTTCCAGGTCTGTTTCAAAAGCCCTTGTGAGAGCCTGAGTGCATTATACATGTAGAAGCTGGTTCATGTGGGCACATAAAACTAAAAGGCAGGTTTTGAGGTAGATTTCTGATCTGAGTAAAAGAAGAGATCACAATAAGAAAAAAAATTAAAGTATTGAAACTATTTCACTCATTCTGTACCAGTAAATAGCTGCTCATGAGAATTGATCCCTCTGATGCTGCCAGTTTTACAGCTGCAAAAGCCATCAGGCATAAGTCCTTGATGGCTGAGTGCAAAAAGATCAAAACCAAACCAAAAGTATTTCAGGACAAGTTAAAACAATTTTTAACAAACCATTCATGTTAACTTAATGTAGTTGTTTAATCTCTTATGTTTCCTTTCTGCCATTTCATTTTATTTTCTACTTGTTTAGATCTGAGTTTTTAGAGTTCTGGGGTTTTGTTTTGTTTTGTTTTTTTTTCTATTGGAGCTCTCTGTCATTTTAAACTAGATCAAGTCAAAATGAGCTGCTTTGATTTAATTTGAGGAGGATCAAAATGAGACTTACTTATTAAGAACAGAACTATTTTGATATTAGTTGATGGATTTTGTCCTCTCCCAGAGCCTACATTTCTTTCATGGGCTCCCTCTTTGGTACATATTTTCACTTACCAACAGTCCACCAACACATTTTTGAAAGGTTCCTCCAAGACCAGCCAGAGTCACTCTCTATTTCTTCTCCAAAATGAGAAAAGAAGATGAATCTGTTTTTTTTTTTTCTGACCTTGTCTATTGGACTAAGGTTCCTGAACTGGTATTTCAAGAGACTGTTGAAGCATTGGAAAATTAGGTCACACCGTGGCTTTCAGCTGGACCACTGCATGGTTCCAAAGGAGGTGTGTACTTTTCTTGGCTCTTGTTGGCCATAATGATTTATTGTTTTGCAGGATCACTGGAAAAATAATTATTCCAGTGGTAAAATAAGGGTTGTCTCCCTCAATGCAGTAACAACACATTGTTTTCTCTTACAAAGGACATTTCTTTCTGTTCTAGACATAAATATCTGAAATGTGTTATCCTTAAAACAGATGGCACTGCATGCAAGCTTCAGCTATTTTGCAGTAAGTGGGGGAAAAAACCTGCAGAGGGTTACATATAAAGCATTCTAAAGTTTTAATTAAGAATACAGAAGAAACAGTACCATAGCAATAGAAGAGGTGCTCCTTCTTGGCCTCCACTGATGTACTGGAAATCCTGGAGCCTTGCAAAGCGCTGCTGCTGCTTTTCCTGAGATGTGTTTTGGTGTCTGAAGCAGACCCTCTCAGCGAGTCCTTGTGCTGCAGGCTTCAGAGAAGGAAGACGGTACTCTTGGGTCTTGGTGGAACAAGGAATCCTAGGCTTCCATGGGATGAGGTGGGGGCAATGGGCTGGTGGAATTCTGGTGGATTAATTGAATCAGAAGGACAATTTAGCGCTGACGGGCTCGGGGCCAGTGGAGCTCAGCGGCCGTGTGGGAAGGACATATTTGGTGTTCTGCAGGGAGGGGAGCCAAAGGCACGGGGTGCAAGGGTTTCTGCTGCATCAGCTGCTCCCAGAAGAGCTGAACTAAGGGATCTGCTGGGGCAGCCATGCTGTGGGCCCGGGGGAAAGTGGAACACAGGGGATGCCAGTCCCCGCTGAACCGCCCAGTGTTGTTTCAGCACGCTGCGCATGGTGCGTGCAAGCCTGCAAAAAGGGAGAAACTCTAAATTAGGGGTGTAAAACCCAGTGTTGGTTGGAGGCTTTTGCATAACCCTGAGGAGTTTGCTGTTTGGAAGCTGTTGCCATGGCTGTGCTGCCTGTCTGCCACAGCGACGGTGCAGAGAGAAGCGGTGAGGAGTGTGGAAACCTCCACCAGCCTCTGCAGCAGAGGCTTTGTGGCTTCTGCTTCTGCAAGCATTCATTAGTTTATTTTTTTTCTCATTATTCCATAAAATGCTCCACCTGAACTGGCATACTTTCTGGAAGTCCTTTCTTTTGTCCAGAAGCAGTGGAGGGGATGCACCAATGTAAGAGCAGAGGCACTTCCAGTGATCAAGGCAGCAGACCCAGCCTCAAATTCCCCATTCTGCCAATATCCTCTCTTCCTAAGGAGGACACTTTGCATTGACATGACTGGGAGAAAGGTTGAAGCAAAATGAAATTAAGTGTGTGAATGGTAAGAACTGTAATGCAAATGCTGAAAGTTCAGTCACTTTAGATAATATTTTAATATGGTTCTTTTTAAAGTTACAGTTTTACTGCCTTCTGTTCTGTTCACCCAAAAAGATAATAGACATTGGGTGTTGATTAGACAAGATACAGTGAGAAATGTACAAAAAGTGACCCTGTTTTATGTGGCCAACTGTGAAGTTTATAGTTAATTAAAAAAAAAAATTGAAAAAAAGAGCCTGAAATCAGAGCTGAGCCCTCGCTCTGTAGACCAAGCAGAAAAAAACCCCTTTGACAAAAGCCCATGAGAAATTCTTTAAATCCTTTTCCCTTTTATCTCTGCTTCTCTGCCTGGAAACTAATTCATGCCTATTGGAGTTGAAATTCTGCTTGTCTGCCAGCCAGGCAGTGTCTGAAAGGAGAGGGCATATTTCAGAACTTCCCATTTGTTTTTTCTTTTGTCATGCACGCTGAAAAGATGATTGGTTTTATCTATTCAAAACTTTGTTTTGTGCTGTGCTGTACCATCAGATTAGCTTTACTGAGTTATCAAAGATAAGTGGCTTTGCTGTGATTTTTCAGTGTTCCAGATATGGATGGACTCTCAGCTGATAGAAGAAAACTATTCAAGTGGCTTCTAGAAATTAAGACAAGTACAGCAAAATTAATTACATGGTAGCCAAATATTAACTCTTTTTGTCATAAGATTTTCTGATAATGGCTATTAACATTGCCTCGAAGTCCTTAATTCACAAAAAAGAGTGCCAGACTGCGAAGAACAGTGCTGAAACTTGAAGTGGAAATTTGTAGGGGTTTGAAGGTTATTATTGGAAAACTGTAAGTGATTTGTAGGCTCTGCCTGCTTCTGTGTTTAAACAGATTTTGGGACTTACAGCACAGTGGGGAGGAAAGGGTTTGCTTTTGAGGATATTGAGGGGTTATACATTGTTTATCAGAGCTGTTACCTATTTACAAAATACTTCATTAAACAAATGTTGGGTGCTGTGTGGCCCTTTTCTCCGC
>VZSR01002420.1:4206554-4252061 GCA_013398615.1 Brachypodius melanocephalos | reverse complement strand
ATATAAAAGCTAAAAACACACCACCACAAACAAAAATTTCTAGCTTCGTTTTGCTTCAGTTGAGAAGATCTCTGGTTGCTTTCTGATGTCAGCAGGAGGCCTGAGCTTGTCTTGGAGCCATCAGTGCCTCAGCCAGTGCCACTGTGGCAGGCAGTGCGCTTTTTGGAAACCTTTTCAGCAGTGGATTAGTGATCCTCTTACCATAAAGAGGTGCTGTGCCACCGGGGTGAAGTGTGGGGGAAAGAGGGAAGGCAAGCAGTTGTTGAGCTGAGTGAAAGGCAGAATATACAACAAACAATAGAGAAAGATTAAACAGAGAAGAAAGAAGACAGATGAGTACAGGGAGGTGAAAAAATTTCTTTTACCTGTCTCACTGTGACAGCTGCTAAACAGACACTTTAAACAAAGGAAGAAGAGCAAAACCTCAGAGGACTCTGATTTATATTTATTAATATGCCTCTTGCACTGTGTTCTTTGGCAGCAAAGATCTGTGGGTCTGACTGACTGTGGGGGAGACAGAGGTAGGCTCAAAAAACATTTGGAGTGTCTATTGGAGCTGTCTGCACCTCTGCATGCTCAGTCCAGCCAGAGGGTTCTTATCTCTGCCCACAAGAGAGTGGTGTTGAGCCATCGGCTTCCACACCACGTACCAGGGTTCAGCCTCCAGCTTTTTAGAATATACAGCAAATTTTAACATCAGTGCTCATTCTGATTTACAAATAATGTTTGGCTGCTCCATCAAATATGCTTTACCCCAAAATGAAAATGTGTAAGCAAGTTGGAACTCGGGTGTTTTCGTGTAGATGAAGAAATTGTGCATGTACACTAGCTATTATACCAACGATGTAATGCCTGGCAATGTGTCTATGTGTCTTCTCTGTTTACTAGAGAGGGGAAAAAACTCAGCAAAACGAGCCACAAAGCAACAGACAGACATGAAACAGTCTGAGTCTGATTGCAGTCAGTGCTGTGGAGTTCCAGGTGGCGAGGTCACAGTCTGCCAGGGGGTCTTGAGACAGCCCTAAGCACATCCCTGGTTGCCTCTTAGCCATTGATTAAATGATCAGGAAATTTAGGGAAGTCTCGGTTTAACTTCCTTAACAAAAAGCGCATCTGGAGCCTTTCATGAGCCTGTGAAATGTCCTTCATTTAGATAATTGTATAAATTACTGAGATTCTCAAAAGATCACAGCCTGTAGCAACTCCCTTTGGAAATGTTGGCAAGCACTGCTTGTCCTTTCCTACTGGAAATAATTGCTGGAGTTCGTGTGGACCCCACAGGCATTTCATGGGGAGTTTAGTTTTCTTGAGAAAGGTAGAAAAACTGGTTGGAGACAGTGCTGGGGATAGGGGGGAGCTGGTGCCTCTGACCAGCTCTCTTCAGTTGTGCCACACCAAAGGAATACTGGAGGTGGGAGGCCTTCTGTGCCTTATTTTTGGGGAGGCAGGAGAGGATCTGTTGTGGCTCTTTAGGTATCTTGTCATAGAGATCCTGATCAGGAAGTTTGCCCAAGTATTTTTGCATGCATTTTTTTCTAAATTAACTTACCTACCGAAAATAAATTATAGTGAATATAATACATAGGTGTGTACATAGACAAATAAAAGTTATAACAACTGGACTAAGTAATATTAGTTACTTACTTGCATTAGTCCTTTCTTCTTTCCTCAAAAGACAGAAGGCATGGCTTCCTTCTGAGGCTCCTTGTGCTGAATTTGGACTGAAGTTCTTATACTCTGAAAAATGAGGGTTTGGCACAGCTTTTTTGACTCTAAACTCGAAAAAGCTGCCCTTCTCTAGGGTCTTTTTTTACTCCAAAGGCAATGCCCAGGGCCCTTTTGAGATCAGCAAGCATCTCTGGAACATAATAATAAATGCATATGAGCTGTTGATGAGTATATTGAACCCGAGTTATCTCCCAGGAGTTTTTTAGTGAAAAATCTCACTAAGTGTGGCTTATCATTAAAAACTTTTTTAAAAACCCACAGAGACACCGAGTTAAAGGTCTTCCTCTGTGGGTTTTTTTTTGCCTGTTAGTTGGTCAGTTCTGCATCTAAAAGCAGGTTCTCCTGAATACAGACTGTATGGCTGCAGTTTATCTTTTGCTCTAATCCAGGAGCCCTCCATCATCAGTGTTTTATTCCATACAGCAGTAGTTCTCCCTACTTCCACATTTCAATTCCTTTACTTTATCACACGGAGTTTTCCAACCCTTCAGCAACCTCAGTTGGTCAAAACCCTATTGTGGCTTTTTTATTTCTTGTTCTGTCTGCGTCAAATGCTGCCCTGGATGCAATTCTGTCTGTGATCTTCATGATGCCTGGGAAGACAAGAGGTGCCAGGGAGAGCTCCTATTTGCCTGGATGTATGGAATGAGCCACGCTTCCCGGTGTGCGGGAAGTGACTCCAAACGGAGCCAAGGCTCCGGCACAGTTGCCCCCATCCTGCTGCTATATCAGGCTTTGTCTGTGATGCACTCAGGGTGTTACACACTCTTATCCTGTCCCCTGAGAGCTGCTGCTCTGGGCTGTGTCATGCTTGACCACAGGGCCTGCATAGGTTGAAATTAGATGTTTAAAAAGGAGGGAGAGAAATAAACATCTCGCCCAGCCGGGGAACATTTCAGTCCCGTTGGGGAGGAGCTATTTTAAAGCTCAGACCGAGGGAGGGCTATTTTTGCCCTTCAGCCAGACAGACTCAGCTAATGGTCTATATTGTTCAAACCATTTTCTTGACCAGATTCTTAAAAAGAGGAACGAAAACGAGCAGGAACAGTCCTTAAGCCAGCAAGAGGTAGACACGGCTCAAACCTGAAAAGATCTTACCTGTACCCTTCTGTCTTTTGGGACTGCAGAGATGTGCTTCATTTTTATTGTTGAAGTGTGTATTTGCTTTAATAACAGGACAAAGAGATGAAGTTCGGCATGAGGATTTTAAGAGCAATTCTGCTGGAAACGTGTTGTACAAGCTGTGCAATCTGCACACGTGTCTCAAGAGCCAGGCTGTTGTTTCACTAAATCATTTCAGACACACAGCGTGACCAGAGGCTTTTGGGGAAGTGTAACACAGCAGGGACTGCTCGTTGTGGCTCATCTGCCTTGTTTCTGATGTTCTGCTGAGCACTTGCCTTAAAACTGCCTGTGTACAGGGATTTAAGTCTTAGGGTAGGGGAAAAACAAGTTTTAGGTCACGCATGGGTGCCATTTCATTGGATTTCCAACCTGACTGCCCTGTGAAGCCGCTCTGCAGCTGTTTGGGGGCACCATGAAGCAAATATAAGTGGGGAAAAAGCCAAGAGGGGGAATCTGATGTAAAAAGCGTGTCAAGACACACAGAGGAATTTGTCAAGGCTGTTTGTTTAGTGAGTGCTGTGATCTCTGGTGATGACAGAAGGGCAGTGAAGCTGGTAAAGGGTCTGGAGCACAAGTCTGTTGAGGAATGGCTGAGGAAGCTGGGGGTGTTTAGCCTGGAAAAAAGGAGGCTCAAGGGGAACCTTATCACTCTACAGCTGCCTAAAAGGAGGGTGTAGCCAGGTGGGAGTCACTCTCTTCTCCCCAGCAGCCAGTGACAAGACACAGCCCCCAGCTGTGCCAGGGGAGGGTTAGCTTGGAAATTAGGAAGAATTTCTTCACAAGAAAGGGTGATTGGACATTGGAGTGGGCTGCCCAGGGAGGTGGTGGAGTCACCATCACTGGAGATGTTTATGGAAAGACTGGATGTGGCCCTCAGTGCCATGGTCTGTTTGACACGGTGATGTTTGTTCATGGGTTGGACTTGATGATTGCTGAGGTCTTTTCCAGCCTAAGTGATTCTGTGATTCTGTGACAAGCAGCAAAGTCTTGGTCCATAAGGAGACAAGGATTGTGAAACATTGCAATTAATCTGTTCCTTGTTATTTCAGGAACAGCATGGTCTTAGCATGGAGTGTCACCCTCTCCTGGTTCTGCTGATATTCTTTATAGTGTGTCATTTGTTTCAGCTCTAATGCTGGCTCTGCCTTCCTCAGGAACCAGGAAAACCCAGGTGTGATTTTCTACACTCCAACCAGCCCATCCTGCTCCTAGGCCTCTCTTACCCTGCTTCCAAGTCAGCATTTCAGGGAGCTTCCCTTGCCCCTGGGAGCTTGCGGACAGCAGCTCTCAGGACATTTTGGCTTGGCTGAGGGCAGCTAGGCATTTCCCTGAATCAGACAGCTGCTTTTATGATTTTCAGGGCACAGGAGAGTTTTGGTACCCTCCCCGTGGCATTGTATCCCCAGCTCCTTGGTGCCTGCTCCCCTCTTCCCTCAGGTTTTTCCCCTTGCTGCCTGCATCCTCCACTCCGTGCAACTGCCCATTCCTCGCACAGAAATAAATGCTGAGCAGGGTGTGTTATCCGTGCCAGCAGGAAGGTCAGGCTCCTATCAAACCTGCCATCTGCGTGTGTGATGTCTCGCAGCCGCTCGCAAGACAAAGACAGGGCTGTGGGTGGGTGGGTGTGATGTCTGTAAGGTCTGCTGTTCAGCCAGCCAGGGGTTTAAAAATACCACTTGTGAATGACCTGAGGAGAGCAGTTTTAGAAGGCAATCCACACCCAGCACGTTCCAGTTTTCTGATGGGAAAGGTGTTTGGAGAGGTGTTTGTTTCAAAACAAAATTTACTGAACAAGAAGGGAACTGGACCTTGAGGGGAGATAAATATCCGTGGTGGGGTGGCTGGTGGCTTTCCCTGCAGTCCCAATGCCTGCTTGAGGTCACTGGGGACACTGGGTTTGTACTGGGGAGAGGGGAGCAGAGGGGCACTGAGGTGGGTGAGCTGGCAGGGCAATAAGCAGGGTGCTCTCCCGCTTTCCTGGGTGTGGCAGGGACCTTCTGTCAGGAAGGCAGGAGTGAGGAGAGAGAAACACTCTGGTCACAAGGTACCCCTCATCTCTTGCTCCCCAGCACCAGGAACTCAGAAGGCATTTACATGGGCTCTTTGCCTCTTTAGGCAAAGGTTTGGGTTTAGAGAAGGCTTGATGTAGTTGAGCTGGTTTAAAGTTTGTGTCTGATCCTCAGTGAGCTCCTTGGATTTTTATAGAGATCCATCTCACCTCTTTTGTAGGGATGCCAAATGACTTTTTTGAGTGAAGACTTCCTGGATGATTCCACATCGTCATGTCTGGTTATACTCTGGTACTCAAGATGTGCCTCACGTAGTAAAATTTCCATTTCTATTTATTGAATTTTCTTGTTCTTTACTTTTATTTAAAGAACTTAGCTTATTTCTTTGCCATTGCAGAAACTCCTGATAAATTACACAGTGCAGTTATAGAAGTGTTCCTATTGTCTTTTGACTAAATTAAGTGATCGTCAAGAAATAGAGCATTCTTTTGATAGGCTTTGGCGCGGGTATTTTTCATTAAAAGGGTTTTTTAACATCATTCTTTTAATCAAAGCCTGGTTTTCATTTCCAAGCACCCTTCTCTAGTGCTGTAGCAACAACTTCCTGTCTGTGTGAGTTATGCTAATTTCAGTGCTGAAAAATCCAGAAATAGCTGAGGAGAGAGGAATCGAATTATAGTTTTGCCATGGTATGAGGTAGTGGGAAGGAAAAGGATGCTGTACCTTCTCCCTGTGTGGGCAGGGGTGCCTGTCTCCCTGTGCTCAGAAGGAAGCAGGACCCAAACTGGGAGTGAGCAAAGCACTTGTGTGGAAGTAGCACCTTGCAGAGATCCCTGGCTGTTGCCTGCTTTTCTCCAGAAATTCATCATCTGAGGTCCACAGCCATTAAAGAAGCACCCCACATTGTGTACAGCAAGATCTCCACGGCCACCACTTCAGGATCTAATCATGACAGAAAAGGAAAGAAAGGATAATGGTTTGGAATATTTCTACATGTAAAATTCTCAACAATACTATATATTTTCTAGTTTTTTTGTTGTCCCCTAAAGGCAGAAGTTTCAGCCCCAGTGCTGGTGAGCTGTGCATCACCCAGGGGTCTGCAGTGCCCAGCCCGTGACCAATTCTTGCTCCCACGCATTGGCCCCTCCGTGCTGTATCCCACACCTCCATCACAGAGCATCTCCCTGTGCTGCACCACTATGATGGGATCATGGCCATTGGCCCCCTGTTGGCTGCAGGGCTGTCCTGGTGCACCACAGCAAGGGCTGGGTTTGTGAATGGCTTTTCTGGAAAAGATCACAACCTGAGTGAGGTTTGATGATGCCTCTTTGAGTGCACAGTTTGCGTTAATCCTCAGCCAGCTCACACTGGCTTTATTTTGGGTTTTGGTTTCATAGAAAGGAAAAAAAAACGGGGAAGTGAATCAAACTGAAACCTCCCTTTATTCCATTTATTTTTCATTTGGAAGGAATGGAAAGATTTGAGCTTACCTGATGTCATATGACATTAGTCATATGAAGAGATGATGTCTGTGGGCACGGGTGAGATTTGAATGTGGGCTGGGTAGTTATGTGCTTAAGCCCACAGTGCTGAGAGGATTATGGGTGAGGTGTATCAGCTTTTGTGATTCTGGCCTGATTTCTTCAAGAAGGAGTGCCAAGACCCTGCTGAAGGTAAAAGATGCCCTGGCACATAAGCTGGGGTGACACTTCCAGGGATCCTCCTGCTCCCGCGTGGTTGGGCAGATGAAGGAAGTCCTTTCATGGCTTTGCATTCCCATTTGGGCTGCTCCTGGAGAGGAGCCTGGCGGAAGACAGAGGTGGTGATGCCACTTCCTGGTGGAAAGCCACAGAGTGCACTGTGTAATTACATCTGGGTAGAGCAGAGCTGCTCCTGCAGCACAGTTACATACGTGACTGGAGCAGGCAGCGCCGGAATTTGCCGACATGTCAGGAGTCACAAATACTAGAAACCCTCAGGAAAGCTTTTGTCAATAACTGAAGCCCTGAAATTTCTAAAAAAAAAAAAAGGTTGGAGGAAAGCTTTGTGCTCCTTCTCCTGCTGTGGGAGCCTGCAGGTAGGGAACAGGCATGTTCTCGACACTACTTCCCCAGACAGCACCTTGCTCTCATTCATTTGCATATCCCTGTTTGCATATCAAACATATTTTCACATCTTTTTCTTTGTGACTGGTTATGCAAAATCGAATTCTGTGCACGAGGGTCAATGCTTATCCAGTATTCATTTCTTACAAGCTTTTTTTTAAAAGATTCCTGCTTCTTATCTCCTGTGCAATATTCTTTTGTCTATTCATCATTCAGAAACAAAAATCCACCAAGTAACAAGAGGGTATTCCAGCAGAAACAGTGAAGAGGAGCTAGGCTGAGTCAAAAGGTACTGACTGGCATGTGCAATCACACATATGCAACTGCTTTGAGGTGCATCATTGAATTCTACTGGATGTTTAACAGGGTGTGAATACACTTGTCCAGCAGAATAAGGCTGTTGTGTAAGAATTCATCTGTCATTTACAGCTGCTCATTTAAGGTGATTGGTATGAAATTACAAAGAGCAGCTGGGGAGGCAGGTGGAGGGTGTTTTATTTAGGAAGTTTTATTTATCAATAGATCAAACAATGAACAGTGTTAAAGTCATCATGGTGTTAAGAGTGAAGGCTGGATCCAGCCTTTATGACTGGCATCTGAATTTAATGAATTGATTACTGAGGGAATAAGTGGAAGATATCATAAATGTAGGTCTTAAAAGCAGTCAGCTTCAATTCCTACTGCAGTCCCGGTGAAAGAGGAGCAGAAATGCAGATCCCTGCCTCAGGGTCAGGAGTGGCTGCTGTCAGGGGCCGTGGTGATGTTCCTGAGCTGTATTTTAGGGTACTGGCAGTCAGCTGTGCACAGCTTCCCTGGGAAATGCACACCAGCGTTTTGGCTGCTGGCTGAGTGCTCATAGAGGTTTGTCACCAGCAATCCCACGTATTGTTTTCAGGAAAACAACTTCCAGTAAGCAATTCCAGATTTTTCTTTGTTGCTCTGATATTCAGAACAAGTTTCCACTGCTTAAGCTTGGCCTACCCCTCCCCCCAATACTTAACCACCCTTTTAGGAACTATGGAAAACCAATAAACATCTCCTCAGATTAAATAGTTGTGTCTTGCTGAAAAGCAGTTTATCATACATAAGCATGTAGATTCCTGTATAAAGTAGAGTAGCTTCTATGGGATTTTTGTTGGATAGACCCTTGTGCGATGGGGAATATTGTGGAAGGTGAGAGTACAGCACTCACATAATAATAGTTAATAAAAAGTCAGATCATAAACCAAATAAAAGCCACCAGATGTGTGGTGTTGTGTGCTTTTATTTTCTGTGGTTGTATTAGTTGAGACTTCTCTGGTTTTGTGAGTTGTTTGGCATTGCTTGGGTTTTGGTAGCGGTGAGTTTCGGGGTTTTTTTTTGTTGTTGTTTTTGTTGTTGTTGTTGTTCCTTATAGTATTTTTTTTAAGTTATTAGGATTTTGAGGATTCAAATGTCCTTTGAAGGTATGAGCCAAATTGCTGATGATCTCTGGCTCAGAGCTGCGTTGATGGTGCCTGTCCAGTTTTTCCAGGCTCCCAGGGGACTGTGGTAATGCTTCCTGTCCAGCTACACCGAGCAGCAATAAATTTAGCCTGAGTGAGCCATAATGACAGTACAGGAATCAGAGGAGTGCTGACCACTCTCCAAGAGGGTCTGGCACTCCGTACAGATATCTTCATCCCTCGAGATGCCAGCCCTGGCCTGACCTCTCTGCCCACTCTTGTAGCCTCCCCACTACCCATTTGAACTCCTGCAGTGCCTGTTTTGTACAATCATTTGTATCAGGCATTTCCTTCTGACGCTTTTTTCCCCTCCAACAAGAAATCAGGGTGCTGTGACTCAGGAGACAGAAACACACCTGACCTGCACAAACAGCACAGCTGCCCCTATGCCACCCTGAGCAGTTCACTGATGTGATCAGGAGCAAGGCTGGCCCCTGATCACTGCTGTATTTTCCTTCCTGAGAGCACTGACACCATGCTGCTTTCCAGATCTCTGCAATTCCAGTTGGCTGGGGGCAAGCACAGGGCGAAAGCTGCAGAGAGATTTTCATACTAAGGCAGCATTATTGTTCTACTTCCAGCTTGTGATTGCCAAATACTTACTGCTCCCACCTCCCAAGGGGTTGAATTGTGAGCAGGAAGTGATTGTAAAAGATACTGTACTCTGAATGAGATGTTAGGAGCTGTAATTACCCACCAGCGCCTCTATGATTACTGCTGCCAGTGCTGAGCTACTGAGAGCCCAGTGGCACTGGAGCTACCTGGTGGCTGTGGCAGCATTGTCACTACAGGTCCCTGCCGTCAGGCAGAGCTGAGCATCTGCCCCTGCCCTCATTTTGACTGAGGGCAGCAAGATGCAGTAGTGCCTGTGTGCAGGAAGATGTGTTGGATCTGACAGTGGCCAGGCAGAAACGAGACATCCTTATCCATGTCTGATGAAGCCACAGCCTCAGATTAGCGAACTGAGCCAAGCTGATGGATGAATATGGATTTATAGGACCTGACAATCCAGTCACACACATCTGGTAGGGGTGGCACAAAGCAGCTGTCCAGGGCATGATGTGGATAGCAGTTATTGCTCAATCCATGTGTTCTGCTTTGGCAAGAGTGGCACAGAGCAGGTACAACTCCTGTGAGCCTTCATCCCCACACACCATCAGGGCAATGTGCTGGTTTTACCAGAGGTCATTGCTCAGAGTAGGATGGTAGAAAAATGCTGGAAATAGATGTATATAGAGTGTGGGACTGGCACAGGAGGTGGGAAGTGAGGGGTTTTGGGAGCTTGCCTTGCATATGTTTTGGGAAAGGGCATGGTGCATCTTGTGAGTAGGATAAGATCAGCACCCCCCTTTGACAGCGTCACAGAGACTTCAAACAGTGTGTGATGTCTGAAATAGGCCTGAAATAGGGCAAATGACTGGTGCCTTAAAAGTGCCTGTTTTCTCTGGCTGTAGAGGAAACTCCATGGTGGACATGGAATAGTGGCTTAATGATCCTACCCCTGTGCTGACAGGAGGCCAGGGGAGAGGGCTGCTGCTCTCGTGCAGAGGTCTAGCATTAGCAGGTGCCCTGTGTGTCTCTGTATTTCAGGGCCCCTGGACTAAGGCTCCTGTGAGATGTTTTTTTCCAGCAAGAAGTAGCAAATTTTAGAGGCTTAGCAGAAACCAAACCTGTGCATGCCTCCGTGCTGTGACAAACACACTGGTAGTTCCATGTCACTAAAGCATTTGTAGCTTTGAGGCTTGCTCCCAGAAGGAGCTGGAATATCAGTGCTGCTCTTCAAACACCTAAAATGTCATCACTGGCTACTGGGCTATGTGTCATGTTAATGCTGTGAAACACAGGCAATATTTACTCAGGTAACAAAAGGAAACTGTGTTATAACACCTGTCACCAGAAAGTGTGGGGGAAAGGGATTTGGATTTGGATCTGACCGAAAGGTAGGAGCTGGTGCTGAGTGTTTGGTCGAGTGCTGAGGACATGTGCCTTGGGTCCTGCTCTCATCCTAGTCTCCTGTACTCCCATTCATTCATTGATCCTTTTCCTTTTGATGCTGCTGTCAAAACCCTTAGGTCTACTCAGGAGAGAACTGCACCAGCAACATTAATATTATTAAAATACCCTGGACTGGAAAAAAACCAAAAAACAGAGGCAACAGCGTTTTTTGAACAATGTTTATTTCTTGGGGTTTTGATGCTGAGTTGTCTCAATGTGTGGAGGAGATCAGCTGTTATGTTCTTCCTCCACCAGCTGGCTGTCTGTAGTGCCAGCTTTTCTTTTGGCTTTGGTGTCTCTTTTCCCTCCTGCTGTCTGCACTCATTTCTTTCCTCTGTTCTCATGAACACCATGCAGTCCAGACTGTCAAACAGAGAAGTGATATTCCTGCATCTTCCTACCAGCCCTGCCAGTCTTCTCATTTCTGACTTGGCCACATCCTCCCTGGTAGTCTGATGGTGCCAGCTTTAGCCTGGGCAGGTTTCCCCCATCTTCCTTCCATGGACTGAGCACGTTGGTAGGGTAGGACTTGGGGTAATGCCCAGTGGCATTTAAAACACCCAACAGGCAGATGCTGCTCCCACCCTCAATCCATTTGTCACCTCTGATGTAACAACAATAATCCTTAATATTATTTCTTGTCTTTAAGGTTAATTGTAAGGTTACAATATGTGGGCTGGGGTTTCCTTTCCTTGCAAATCACAGGCAGGTCTGCTTGGGCAATCTGGCTAATGCTGTAGGATGGTCTCTGGAAGGGATTTGGGGGACAGATCTCATCGATGGACCCAGGGCTATTGGTGATTACAGGGACATGGGTCAGGTCGGGGTGCTGCCAGGGAGCACTGCTGGGTGTGCTGCTGCTCTGGGGGTTTCGAGGCCACTGGAAAGGAGGGAAGTGACCTTGGGGTGGTGGCTGGTGAGGCAATGGGTGATCCGTGCTATTAAAGACCTGGGCATGCAGAGCTTGGTGTTTATCTCCTTCTTGCACCACAGCACCTGGACATGAGGCAGCATCAGATCTTTGGGGGCTGAGTTAAATGCAGGTTTGACATTACAAAAACAAAAACAAAAACAAAAAACCGAAAAAACCAAAACAAAAACCCATAGTAATTGTTGGAGGTACCTAAAAAAGGTTGGCAACATGAACTCATATCTGGCTGGGGACAGGGGTATAATTTTGACATAGGTCAAAAGGAAAATACATCCCACGGTATCTGCAGCAGGGATGAAGTAGGGAAGAAGAGGCAAAACATCTGCTGAAGGCATGGGCACGAGAGTGAGTGGCTTGATGGTGACCATCTTGAGGCCAAGGGGCTGTGGAGAAAGCAGTGGGGCCACGGTGGCACTGAGGCCTCCCTGCGTGGCGGGCAGGATGAAGGAGAAAATTTATGCTCATCACATTTGGCACCTTGCAGTTGTTCCAGGACAGACTCACACGGGCTGTGGGCTGGTAATGGTGGGGGGGGAAACAGCAGGAGGTTGTGGGGATGAAATTACACCCAGCAGCAGACTGACATGTCTGGTTTCACAAGATGCTCTGTCCAGCACAAGGCATGCTACCTGGATGCTGTTTTCTACAGCCTGAGCAAATTCAGATAACTTGCAGTTTACAGAGCCCTGGCTCAATCCTCACCCTGTCCAAGTTTCCTTTAGTCATTTATTTCACAGTGCCAGCATCTCCTGTGAATGCCAGCAAAGCTGCAGCCCTGTCAGTGTCTCCAAGGCACATACTGTGGCCTGAGTTTTCCAGAGCAGAGGTTTCATTCCCTCCCTGTCCAGCAGCTGGAAGGAGCACTGGAATGCTACACTCGGTGCAGAGTGTGGGATGCTCCCTGTACACCTCCATTTAGTATTTCCCTTCTTCCTGGCACGAGTGCCTGTGTGGGCATGAAAATAAGACAAGTACTCTCTTTCTAGGGTGGATTTCTGCTCCTGCCCCAAGCTACAGGACAAAGCTGAGGCCTGGCAGGGCAATGGTCCCTGTGGGTTTCAGCACCCCGGCCCGTGGCACAGGGCAAACTCTGCTCCCAAGCGCACGGGTTAGGAGGATGCCATCCCCGGGATGGGGTCCAGTGCTCGGCGTGGGTGACGCCGTGGTTGTTTGCGTGTGTCACGGCGAGAAGTGTGTGAACGGGACAAATTTAGCAGTCAAACCACAGGGCCAGCACAGTCCGTCATTAACCACCAGCCCGTCTCGTCATCCTGCAACCACAAGGGGCTTTTTTAGGGCCGGCGTCCTGGCGGAGGCCAGAGGAAGCGTGGGAGGCCGGTTCCCGGTGACACCTCCGGGCGCAGCAGCGCTGCCCGGCGGTGCCATTGGCTCCCCAGGGCCGGGGCTGGCACTGCCCAGAGGTTAAATGCCTGCCCAGACACCCTGGGACACACAGCCGGGAGCATCCCAACACAGGCAGACAGCTCATCCCATCCCCAGCACCACAGGAGACTCGGTCTCGCATCACACCTTGAGGTAAAGGTCTTGGTTTCTTTGGGCTGAGCCGGCACTGCCTGGAGGGAAAATGGCAACGCTTGGGAACAGGGGTTGAAAATGTCCTCACAAGTTTTGGTTGAAAGCAGGAGGCTCATCAGCTGGGATGCAGGTGTTGCTTTGTCAGGGAAGAAATCGGAAGTGTGCTCTCTCCAGCGTGTTTTGGCTACAGGGTGATGTTCAGTGTGGTCAGTGTATCCCATAGGGATGAGATGCTGGGCTGCTTAAAGAAAGTGCTTGGAGAATGAGAGGAAAGCCCCCACGGTTTTACCTGCCTGCCAGGCAGCAGTGCTGCTGGCTCTGGAGATGCAGCTCTCTGTGGGGTTATCTCATTGGGATGCTCCACTTTGGAATGGTGGGAGATTTTATGTGGCTGTGGGGACCATTCCAGGAGGAAGCAGCCCGTGGTCTCACAGTGCTGCCCATCTGAGGTGCAGGCTCCTGTCACAACCACTGAGCTCAGCTGGGTGGTGACATTACTATGGGAACAGGAAACTCAGGAGAGCTTTCCAGCTCTTTAATGATGCTTACATAAAAAATCTGCCAGTACACGGCTGGGTATTTCAAATTCCAAATTAAAGGAAAGTTTCTGCACAGGACGTGCCAGGAGGTGGCACAAGGACAAATCCCTGGCTTGTTTGATGACACGCCAGGCTGAGCACTGTGATTTGGGAGGGATTTGTGGGGCCAAGTTCCAGCCAGAGGCACATGCAAAGGCTTTGCTCTAGCCTGCAAATATTTCATTCCTTGTTGCAGCCACAGGGACCACGACTGACATGAGGGCTGCGTTCCTGGTGCTGCTCCTCTGGGCTGTGGCCTGTGCTCATCCTGTAAGTACCCCTTGGACTGACACTCCCACCCCAAACTCCTTGGTTTTGCCCAGCCAGGGCACACTGATCACTGATCAAATGTCTCCTGGATGTGTTTAGGTGCCTGGCCATGAACCCACCCACCCCAGCACCCTGCAGGAGGTAAGCCACAGGTGTCCCTGTCCCACAGGTAGCAGCCCTTCAGGGATCAAGTCTGGGATAGGGAGCCAGCCCTAGGCAGGCATCCTTGGATCAGGAAACTGGGAGGAATCTGCTGCTTCTGTGGGTCTTTGAGCTTTGTCGGTCTGCTCAGTCTTTTCAAGCTGGGTTGGTTTCACCCTGTTTTGACTTGCCTCCCTGAGAAAGTTCCCAGTTCACCTGACACCTTTTGCTGTGCTGGCCCTGAAAAAGGAGTTTCTGTGCTTGAACTAGCCCAGCTTGGGCTGCCCTTTTGTTAGTAGCTACCATTTTATTTTGTATCAGCACAAATACCTAAAGGGCTGAGTTGCAAGAAATAAAAAAGGCTTGAGCTCTTGCATGGCTTGGGAGTGAGGTCCTGCAGCAGCAGCAGTAAACGTGCTGTGGTTGTTTAATAAACCAAAAGCACCATGTTTTGCCTCCAGGATACTGGAAGTGAAGATTACATCGGCAAGCTGGGCAACCACCTGGATGGCGGAGATGGCAGACATCCTCCTGCCAGTCCAGAGACAGGGGAAAATGCCCTTGCCAGGGACCTGTCTGGTGGGAATGCCGTGGATGAGGAGCTGGGTGAGCTCCACGGCCAGGACATGGGAGGCCGAGTTGGACAGGCTCAGCACGTGAACCAGGTGGACCATGAGGACACGGGGGCCCACAATGGGAACGACCTTGGTTTTCTGGTGAGTGAGTGGAGAGAAATGTTCTGTTCTGCCAGGAGAGCTCCCTTGGCCCCAAACCTGGCATTGGTCAAGGCTGTGCTTGGCTTTGCATTCATCTGTTTGTCACCTCCATAGGAGGCGGATGCACGTGACACTGATGATGGTGACAACGGGGACCACTACGGCACCGGAGCCAACATGTTTCCCTCCCATGGCGGCGGGTTCCTGGACGAGGAGGATGACAGCGGGGATGACACCTTCGATGCCAATGGGGAAGAGGAGAGGGGAGAAGGCCCTACCTATGTGGCTGGTGCTGATGGGGCAGGGGAACAGGAGCACGATGTCGGCCGTGGGGATGACGGGGCTGGCAGGGGGCACGGTGACAGCAGCAGCAGCAGCAGCAGCGAGAGCATCGGGGCAGATCACCGGCGCTACAGGAGCCACGGCTTTGGGCACGCCTACAGGCACGGAGGGGCCAGCAGCAGCAGCCAGGAGGAGGACAGCTATGACTTCCAGGACAAAGCCATGCAGGGGGATGATCCCTCTGTGTTCGACGGCCCGGGCAGCTACAGGATGCGCCACGCTGGCCCCCGAGCCCTGGGGAACAGCTGGGACAGTGCCCAGGGGGCTGGCTCCGACCGCTGGGAGGAGGGGGACAGCAGGTCCCCCGAGGTGGAGGATGGTGACTCTGGAGAAGACAGCCCATCCGTGGAGGACAACAGTCAGTCAGAAGAGCCTGTTGACAGCCAGTCAGAGGAAAAAAGCTCCAGCCACTCACAGGAGGATGGGGATGGGGATGGGGAGGACAGCCCCTCTAGGGAGGATGAGAACAGCGAGTCCAGGGAGGGCACTGATGAACAGTCAGATGAAGAGCCAGCAGAGACACCAGAGGTGGTGAGAACCTTGAATGAGCACAGCAACAGCCAGACCTGGGAAGGGCAGGAGGACTGGGATTCTGCTGAGGACAGGAACGTGCCGTCCACGCCTGACAGTGAGTCCAAGGAAGAAGAGGGTGAACTGAGCAAGTCCAGGGAAGATGATGATGACCAGAGCCAGTCCCCAGAGGACACCGTGGAGGAGTCAGAGGAGGATGAGAATGACTCAGTGCCGAGCACATCAGCGGAGAGCCCAGAGTCCCCAGAGGAGGACAGCAGCCCAGAGGACAACACAGGTGAGGACAGCAGGTCCACAGAGAGTGACAACAGTGAGTCCCCGGAAGATGATGACTTGGAGAGCCACTCCCAGGAGGACGCCACCCGGGAGTCCAGCAGCCACGGGGACGACAGCTCCCTGCAGAGCTTGGAGAGCGCAGCCCGCAAGCGGCGGCTGGGCGCCCTGCGCCACAGACCTGCTGCTGACTACGATGACAATGACTGCCAGGACGGCTACTGAGCTGTGCCCCACGGCCTCAGTGGCCTGGGGGGCATGGGGGGAGGAGGGTTAATTTATTTGCCATGTTATATCCTGGTTGACTTCTTCTCAAGAAGATGCTGTGGTTAAAACAGAGTTGGGTTGGCCGGGGCCAGGCCTGGGCACGCTGCACAGGGAGTGAAGGGGTTGCCAGGCACAGGGAAAACGCCGAACCACAGCAAGAAAAGGCATTTTCTGCATCAAACTGGAGAGCAGCTGAGAGCTGAGTGCCAGCAGGGTGATGCTGCCCACTTGCCCCAGGGGCACAGTGGTGGCTTGGCATTCCTGGGCATGCTGGGCAGAAAGGTCCCTGTGTTCACCCCTTGTGTTCACCTGCCACTGCCCTAAACATCTGCCCAGACTCCAACTGGAGCTTTCCACTAACTCCATGTCCAGCACATAAAAAGGAAAAGCTACAGCTGGTGTACACACGTGGTGCATGGGCACAGCAGGGTGTGAAGTACCACTTCAGGATGGGATGTATGTCATATTTTTATTCTTTTGTAAGAAATGTACAGAAAACTTTATACTGTATCCTTTTTGCACTTGTATTTCAAAGCTGAAATGTACCCTGTTGATTTCTCTAATCACCATTAAAACCACCAAATTCCACTGTTGTGTGGTTTGAGGTGTTGCTGATTTTTTTCTCCTGGGTGTGTCAGGGTCTGCAGTCTGGGGCTGGACCAGAAGGAGTGGGAAGGAAAGGGCAGGACATTTGTGTGGGGAGCTACAGCATGCTGGGAGGAGAGGGAAAGCAAAAGCTGAGGGTGTTCCCACCCCCTCTATTTCCAGGTGCCCCAAAGGCCACCCCTACCCCTTGGTGAACCCACAGTAGGGTGGAAAATCTGACTGATGGCCCCAGTGAGCTGGGCCTGGGGCTTTGCTATATTGGGGCCATCACCTCCTGCAATGTAAGCAGGGGTTGTGCTGCTCTTCCTGAGGTGCTGGAAAGATGTCCCAGGGCATGAGGACTCTTCTGGGCCACTGGCTCTGTGTGCCATGGTGGTCCCTGGTACCAGGTTCCCTGCAGCAGAGATGCAGGTGAGCAGGGAAAAGGTGTTATCATGAGTAAAGCCTGTTTTACTCTATGTGACATTTGGTTGGTTTTTTCCTCCTATCAGCAAGTAAACAACACACTATTTAAGAACACATTATTTTAAATCCCACCCAGGTCCTTCTTCCTTGTTCACGTGTGCAGGACAAGCAGCACAATGTGGGTTTTGATGCTGACAGGTGAAGCCTTGGGCTGTCACGTCACTGTGCAGTTTTACAGCATGGAGTTGTGGCTCTCTCTGCAGGGAACAGTCCCCAAGGGATCAGGGTGAGTGGGTACATTCCCTTCAGCTGTCCAGTCCCAGGGGTGTCACTGCTGAGCACTGCAGTACCAAATTCAAGAAGCAGTTAAAAAATGAAATATTTTTCTGCTACTTATAGCAGAACCACACTTAATTTGTAGCCTATTGCCACCACTGTCAAGCCTGGGAGCTGAACAGCTCCTGGTTTTTACGGAAATTATGTTTTAATTTTCACCCTGTGTAACCCTTTTTTGCTTCTGTATGAGATCAGCTCTGAAACTTTTGGCTTCCCCACGCTGCTGCCTTGGGAATGAGCGTCTTTCCTGACCCTTCATTCCACTAGTCCCCACTTCACGGTGAATCTCTCAGCTGTGACCTGGCCCTTGCATCAGTTGTGTGAATAGCTGGGGATGCTGTGGCGGCAGTGATGCCTCTCAGGGTCACGGGCACCAAAATTCTGGAGCGCAGCCCCACCACTGGGGTGAAGGACAGCAAGGGTGGGTTTGGCTGCCGCCAGAAGGGCTGGGTCACATCGCTGTCGCTGTGCTTTAAAGCTGTAGTAGCAGCGCCGTGTTTGGCGCTGCGGGGCGGGCAGGGCTGTGAGCTCTGCCGTGACCAGCAAGCGGTGCTGCCGCTCCGGCAGCGGCGACATTCTGCTGCTGCCTCTGTCCCAGGGCTGTCACATCCCTGGGGCCATCGGAGGTGATGTTTGCGTAGAGACAGCTAGCGGGGGTGGAGATGGAGCGGGTTTTTTCGGATCCCTCCAGGAGGAGGAGTGTGGCTCTGCAGTGAGCCCAGCCTGCGAGAAGGACGGTCGAGAGGTTTCAGGGGCGGGGTGAAACCGCTCCTCGCAAATTTGTGCACGACCCTGTGTCCATCTTCATCCTTACGAGAGTGGTGCTGGGGTGCACAGCAGCCCGGCACAGCTGGGCGGGGGACTGCGTGTCCCCGTCCTCCTCACTTCATGCACGGAGACAAAACCTGGATTGCTTCGGGTTTAGAGTGAGCAGGAGGCACAGGAGCCTCGCAAGCAGGGCCGGGGGTATCCGGCTGTGCTGCCCCACACGTGGGTCCCCTCCACGTGCCTTCCCGGGGACACGCTGCCACCGCACTCGTGTCCTGGCCAGCACCGCCCAACACTTGCCTCCCGCCGGCTGGCTGCTCCCCAAAAGCCAGGGAGCCGGTGCCAGAGCCGACTGCTGCCTGCCGGTCCTGCCAGCAGAGCTTCCCACGGGACCATCCCTCCTGGGCAGTGCCCTTCCCTGGGAAAACCTCCTGCTTGGCCGCAGGGAGGGAGCTGCTCCTGTTGGGGCCATGCAGGGATGTGCCCAGAACATCCATCTGCAAAGTTTTGGGGGACACTGGTGGCATTGGAGCATCCCTGTCAAATGCTCTTCATCCATGTATGAGCAGGGCCACCCTGCTTGACATCTGGAAGGGCTTGATGATGGGCAGGACTTCACAGGATGAGGTTTTGGATGGACAGAGGGAGTGTGAGCAAAAGATGCTCTCTTGGAGGATTTTAAGATGTTTTTAGGAGTTTATGTATTTGGTTTTTGTGCCATGTGTCTGTGCACTGTGAGCATTGGAGGGGAAAACTCCTGCTCTCCGCTGTTGGGCTGGCAGGAAAAGCAGCTGGAAAGGTCAGCCACAGGCTCTTCCATCACTGGAGATGTTCCTGCCTTCAGTTTCAGGATGATTATGTGACAAAGTTGTCAGGGTCAGTTTTCCCAATGGGTTAGGCAGGGATAAAAAATGCCCACGTCAATGTATGCTTTTATTATCCCCCCACATGACATTCTTTGTGCATTGGGGGTGGCCTTGAGCTGAATGCAGCGATTTACCCAGAAATCAGCACTGGGGTTTAAAGCAGGTATTTTTGGATCCATTTGAGTTTTTGAAAACATGAGTTTACATCATCTTAAAAGAAAGGTTTCTTGTGCTAGTTTTTTTTTTTCCTTTTTTTTTTTTTTTTTTGTCCTTTCCAAGAAGAAGAAATTCTATTTTTAATAAGTAGCTGGTGTGGCTGAAGTGGTGGGAGGCACCAGTGCTGAGCCTGGCTGTGGCAGCTGAACTTGGGGCAGCCACGGCACACAAGCTGTACTTACTCAACCCCATTATTTTCCTGGGTTTGGTGGGAGAAACAGAGAGACCCCTGCACTTGCAGACCACCTCTTCATCCAGAAATGGCTTTTTTGACAGTGCAGATATATTTCCTGGGCTTCTCGTGGTGATCTGAGTTCCACAGCTGGCTGCAGGGCTTTTCCTTGGCCTGTGTTTGTCTTTCGCAAAATGAGAATATTTATGGAAGCAACAATGACCATCACAGAATGGTCTTGGTCTTGGTCTCTTGGAAGAGATCTTAAATACCATCTCAATCCAACCTCCCTGCCATGGACAAGGACACTAGACCAGGTTGCTCAGAGCCCCATCCAACCTGGTCTTGAACACTTCCAGGGATGGGGCACCTACTACTTCTCTGGGCAACCTGTTCCAGTGCCTCACCACCCTCACAGCAGAGAATTTCTTCCTAGAATTGAACCTAAACCTTCTCTCTCTCAGTTTGAAGTCATCCCCCCCTTGTCTTGTCACCACACACCCTTGTAAGAAATTTCTCTTCCTCTTTCTTGTAAACTCCCTTCAGGTCTGATGGGATTGTCTCTTCTGTGCCCCCTGTGATGGAATTCTGCGGTGGGAACCACTCCTCTCCAAGCCAGGGGTGGGGCCGGGAGAGTTTGGTTGCGTTTCTCTGCCCTTTTCAATGGGGAGGAAAAACCTCTGACGGAATCACCGAGGCCATCAATCTGAACAAAAGAAATATCCCAGACGTGGGAAAACAGCGTTTGACCTCAGTGAAACCCCAAAAGGTTACAAACCTTTTGAATGATTGAAGGAAATTTTTCTTCCAGCTTCCTTGCACTTTGATGGCAAATAACTTTCCCATCCCTGGCTCAGCCACATCCTGGGAGTTTTGTGGTCCCCCCAGCGCTGCCCCAAGGAGCTGGACATCACAGGATGGTACAAGTAAAGTGCAAGTGTTAGCATCCACCCATACTGCATCCCCCCAACTCATGATGGTAAACTTAAATCCTCTTGTACTGCACTCCTCAAACTCATGGTGGAAACCTTAAAGCTGCAGAGTGAGCAAGTGGTTTGCAGTTTGTTTTTTTTCCTGTTTTCACACCCTGAAATGCAAAGCTGCAAAGAGCTGTTGTATTTTAGCAGAAGGCATCAGGTTACTGAACACAGGGGCTGAACCTGGGGAGCAGAGACAACACCTGGCCTTTCTATCCTAGACCTGATGTTGTTTCACCTGCAGAGCAAAAAGTACTTTCATGACAGTGTGAAAACTTCCAAAGCCACCTTTTAAAATTTTGAAATGAGCGCCTGAGTGTTAAGGTACTTTTTGCAGAAGACACGTACTTTTCCATGCATTTAGGACAGTTCAGAAGGGGTTTTGAGCAACCTGGTCTAGTGGGAGGTGTCCCTGCCCATGGCAGGGGATTGGGACTAGATGAGATTTAAGGTCCCTTCCAACCCAAAGCATTCTGTGATTCTATGATATGTGGATACATATATCACTCTTCTACAACTCATGTGTGTACACAATAACAAATAACCAGTGCAAGAGCAGCAGTTCCTGCTGACACACGCAGCACACTCTGCCTCTGCTGCAAGTGGGACCTTTTAAATCCCAGGCTCAGGGGTTTTACCAAGTTAGAGCAGTGTGTGCAGTGGCAGGGAGGTAGGCAGCCACACCAGTGCAGCACAGAAGCAGTTTGCCTCCACACCATCCAGATGCCTGAAGGTCCAGGGACACTGATTTAACTTTGTTAGAGAGCTCAGTTCCTGAGCTGGGTGTGCAGGCTGTTGGTTGTTACTCCTGCAATGAACACAGGCTATCTTCCTGCTTGCCTCCTGAAAAGAAAGCCTTTTGGGGGGTTTATTTGGCTTTTTCTCCTGAGGATGTGTTTGAGAGCTCTCACATGTGGATGGAGGCAGAGACAGGTGGAGGGACCAGAGCTGGTAACTTACCCTGTCTGATGAGGTGTTTCTTGTTCCTGAAAAAAAGAAAAGAAACAAACAAACTGAGGAGATCCAATCTACAGATATTGCTCAAACATGTGAGGGCCTGGGTGGTGGCGAGTCTGGGATTTGTGATGACACTGCCACCTAATCTCAGTGATTTGCTGGCTTTTGTTCCCAGAGTTCAGGCTGCTTCGAAGTGCTCACATTACAGAGCTACTCCTGGCCCACATTTTGCCGGGCATGTAAATGGAATTCATTTCCTTTTGCTGGTTCCTGCTCAGAGAAAAAGGAAAATCATACGAAACATTCATTTGCAGAGGGCCAATATATAAAGGTTGTGTACTGATAATGGAGGCTGATACAAGGTGCATTTTAGATATTCTCCCCTCACATTTTTATTCTAAAATTGAATGTTGGCAGAAGGATGATGAGCTGTGCAGCTGATGCTGTGTTTGTGCTCTGGGAGGTAAGGGGAAAGAGAGGAATTCCTTACTCATATGCTCTTGCTCCCTCTTCTTGCTCATCACTTCTGTCCCCAGCTGGTGACCATGGCACACACACTCCTGTCCCTGACAGCACGTGGGGAGAGGTGGAAGCCAGGGCAAGCTCTGCCTCAGGTGACCCCTATACAGGTTTTGGGGGTGCCATGGCTGAGCTGCATGGCAGGGCTGCCCTTTTCCCTGGCTGCAGCAGCACCTTGGTCTCTTCCCACCATGCTCAACGTGTCCTTCTGATTTTGTTTTCTTTACTTATTTTTGGCCCTGAGGTTTCCTTTCAGAATAGCTCCAGGGCGTGGAAATAGGACGGTGTGGCCTCAGCCCCGCAGTGCGCCCGGGCAGGACAGGAGCACTCTGCTCTGCTCATTTACCGCCCTGCAAAAATAATAACTAAATTTGGACTTAGGAGCCATGTCAGCCTGAGACGGACAGGGACACTCTGACCCTGAGGTCCTCAGGGGCTCAGGCAAGTACACCCAAACCATACAGGGTGCCCTTGCAGGGTGCAAGCTGCAGCACAAAGCTGTGGCCAGCGGCCGGTTCAAACCCCACCTCCTACTAGGCCATGTTGGTTAAAACCCCATCCTTTGGAGGTAGATAAGCTGTTCTGTGCTCTGTTTCCAGCAAGGTGAGATCATTTTCATAAAGCTTTCAAAGTCTGCAATTGTATTTAATAACAGATTCCTTTCAGACCAAGGGATGATCCCTCCAAGCCCTGCCACCTTGGAGAGATGGAGTGCTTGCAAAAACATTAAGAGATCAAGATCAATGCTCCAAGCCTGCCATGTGGTGCTTTTAAAAAGTAATAATAAAAAATAAATTTCAAATGGAAATGTTTTGGATGTGCTGGCCGAGTTCCCTGCTGGTCTCCCGCCATGGTGCCGGTGAGGTTTCTGCTGCTGGTGGCTTGCCCGGGCAGCACCCACTCCAGGAGCTAAACATAGGTGCTGGCTGCACAAGGCACTTGGGCACACGTTAATTATGCTGGTGCTTTTTAGGGATCTTGGGTGAAATATATGTTTTTATAGTCAGTTTTCCATATTTTTTTTAAGCAGCCTGGAGCAGAAGCCCTTTAATTACATTAAAAATCGCCTCCCACCAGGACTCTCTGTTCCCAAGCCCTGATGAAATTTTAAGCTCAAAGCCAGGCACATGCTCAGTGTTTTCCTAAGACAGCAGGGGACAATGGGAAGCAGGGCTATCTCTGCCCTGAATACCCTGCATTTCCCCCAGCAGGACTGCACCCCCAGTCGCTCCAGCCCCGTGGAGATGGGGGGACATGGGAATCCTCACAATGCTGATCTCTCTCTTTATCAGAGGCTGCTGCGTTGGCACCGAAAAACTGCATGGCTGGAGGTTTTTTTCTTTTTTCTTTTCTCTTTTTTTCTTTTTTTTCTGTGTGTGTGTGGGTTTTCCTGGCACAAGGCATCAGCTGAAAGCCACAGCCAGCTCCAGGCCTCCCTTATAATTAAGACTCTTCACAGTGACACAAAGGGCTTTGAAGCCCATGGGGCAGCCGTGCCCTGCAGCCCCAGGGGTTGCATGGTGGGCATGTGGCATGGCCTGCTGCCAGGGGTGCTCGACCCTTGGAGGAGGGGGCGGCTGTGGGGGACCTCTCCCCCCCAGAAACAAGTTATGGCATAGTGTTCCATCAGCAGTCATCAACTCCCTAGCATGTACCTGTCAGTGCTGGGCCTCCCCTGCATGTAGGTGAGGTTGCTTGTGCCCCTAGTTTTGAGGAGAAACATTCAGGTCTCTCATAGCAAAGTGGATTTTTCTGTCCTAAATAACCAGTTTTGCCATTGCCTAAGATGACCATTACAGATCTGCCTGAAGGCATTTATTTTTCAGCACCTCTGCTCCCTCTCCTAGGGCTGTAGGGCTGAAAGCATCAAGAGGGATTTGCAGTTCTCCTTGCCACTGTGGGAAACTAAGTCACATTTGGTGAGGAGTCATTCCCTGAACTGCTGCAGCCCAGATGTGCAGGAGCTTAGGGGCCTTTGCTGAAGAGTGCAAGAAAAATCTGAGAAAGAGGGAGCAGAGGTGCACTGGAGAGCTGAGTGGCTGAAATCCCAGCAGGAAATCATAAATATAGGTAAAGGAGAAAAGACATCCCTGCAGAGGTGGGTGCTGGGGCCGCCACCAAGGTCCCCAGTGTGATTTGAGAGCACATGTGGGTGGGGTTTTTTCATTTTCCCCGCACCCCCAGGCAGCTATTCTGCTTTGCTAGGGACATACACAGATTTCAGCTGAGCAATGCCTGATTTTTGAGAGCAGAGGACTGGGCTTGCCCCTGTGTGGGTCTGCGCAGTTTGCGGGGCATTAGAAACAAAGCAGACACGCATTTTGTAGCAACACTGTGGCAGAAATGGCTCTCAAAGGGGGACTGGTGACACCTGTATCTAGGTCCCCTTTTCTTTCCCTGCCCTTACCAAGGCCTCTGCAGGCATCCTGGAGAGGGATTTGTTTGGATTTAGCTTTTTTCTTTTGGTGTAACAGCCCTGCCCAAGTGGCTGTGGAGCCGGGCCTTTGAGGTTGGTCTTTTTGCCTACTTGAAAAAACAGTGACAGAATTTCCCAAAAAGGGAGGTGGATGCCCCCTAGGAACAGATTTCCAAATATTTATTTTAATTAAAACCCCAGAGTGTTATTATACCCTGGGCCTCCCAGCTGCTCATCTGAGGCCAGACCCTCAATTAAGTGGCGCAGTACAAACCTCTCTGGGTTTGGCAGCGGCATGGGACGCTATGTTTGTGCACCAAATCTGCCAGCGTTGAAGTTTTGGAGGGTTTTTGGTGCATGCTGGAGGGCTGGCGTCACTCGGGGTAGGGCGGTGACTGCCTTGGGAGGGGGCAAAGCCAGACCTTAAATCCCAGCAGGGCAGCAGCGGGAGGAAATCTGTGCTGGCTGACTCCGTGGGTAGCTCTCGGTGCTGGGGCAGGGTAAGCTTGCTGCTGCTTTTCCCAGCTGGGTTGTGCATTGATGCCTGCATTTCACAGGGAGGTGGGGGCGCTCAGCTTGCTGGCAGAATGAGGTGCTGCTTTTAGTCCTTTCCTAGGTCTGTTGCTTCATGAAGCACTTGGGTGGAGGAGATAAGCATCCAGAGCCTTGCTGAGAGGTCAGGGAAGCTTGTGGCCACTTGTTTTCTAGCCTGAGTTAAGCAAAACCAGGAAAACTTTAGGCACAGATAAACGTAATAACAATTCTCTACAATCACAGCTGATACTGGGTTTAGGCAGAGGAAGGGTAGGAGAAAGGAAGGTTAGTGTGCCTGACTGAGCTCAGGGGGATGCTCAGAGCACTGCTTCCTGGGAAAGGAAGGCTGGGATACTGCTGGAAGGATTGGGTGTGCTCCTTGGTCCTTGATGGGGAAGGGCAGGCTGCGTTTTGGTGCTTTGGGTGTGCAGATCAGACCTGCCCCAGAGCCAAGTCCCCTCCAGCTACGCCTGTGGGGGGCTCTTTGCATTGGTGCTCTGCCACTGCTATTTTTGCCAGTGGCAGGCTGTAGAAGCCATTGATTTCCATTATTTGTTTGCTTGTTTGTTTTTTCTGAGTGAGGTTAAACTGTCTGTGGTGTAGTTCCCAGGAGCACTGCTCCCTGGGCAGAGCCCAAGCAGGTCTTGGAGCTATGGGAGGGCGGCCGCAGTGGGCAGTGCTCCCAGCTGCTCCTGTTGCATCTCCAGTGGGGCTTGGCTTTCTCCCCTCCCTCAAAGGCAGTGGAGAAGCAGGAATAAGTTGTCCTGCTCCAGGAAAGCTTTGTGTCCACTACGTGGTGAAACTTGCTTTCTGGTATTTTGTGGCTTCTAGAAAAAAACAAAATGTATTTGTGGAAGTTGAAGCAGATCTTAAAAAAAAAAAAAAAGAAAAAGAAAAGAATTGGGTCTAAGAAGGGGTTGGATGACTCCACCAAGAAGTGGCTGGAGGTCAGCCTTTCTTCTCCCCACTCACCCACATGGACACAGACATGTGGATGTTTTGGAGTGGTGCTTTCTAGCTGAAAAGCGAGCCCTCGACGTGTTTCGTTGTTCCTAGAGACAGCAGCCATGAGGAGTGTCCTGGTGTTTGCCTGCCTGGTGGGGATGGCGTGCACCTTCTCGGTGAGTGCCAGGTGAGGGGGGACCCCCCAGCCTTCCCGAGGCTGGTGTGGGGCTCGCACCAACCCACCCTTTCCCCCAGGTCAAGAGCTGGCTGCGGAGACCCAAGTTGGATGGCTCAGAAGAGAATGCGGTAGGGTCTCCCCCACCCATGTGCTGGGTCCCACGTGGGGCTGATCCTGGGGAAGAGCACATTTTGGTGGCTCCTGTACCCAAGGCCCCAGAGTGATGGGATTTCCCCCCTCCTTCTCCTGGCAGGTTTTCAAGAACCGGCACCGGCATTACCTGTACAGGTACATCTACGTGTATCCCCCGCAGCGACGGTACCAGGTGGGTGCTTCCGAGGGGTCACTGCTGCTTTGCCACCCTCCAAATGCAGAGATTTGGGCCCAAATGAGATGGGGGCACGGTC
Source organism: Brachypodius melanocephalos (assembly GCA_013398615.1). Lineage (NCBI taxonomy): Eukaryota > Metazoa > Chordata > Aves > Passeriformes > Pycnonotidae > Brachypodius > Brachypodius melanocephalos. The sequence continues at coordinate 4,225,728 of VZSR01002420.1, read as the reverse complement.
TGTGCCCTGTTGGCATGGCCTGTGGGCCTGGGCACTGAACATTGTACTCTGCTGGGAACCCACCCACCCACCCGCCTCCAACTTGGTTTTCCCTCTTCTTAGGGCAGTGACTCATCCGAGGAAGAGGGGGATGGCTCGGAGGAGGAGGAAGGGGGGGTGAGTATGGCAAACCAGCAGCCTGCAAAACAAGTACGGGAATTTGGGAGCTTTCTTTGGTTTTGTAGTCTCTGCTCATCAGCATTTGTGGTCACTGACCGCCCACAGACTTGCACTCTGGATACAACTGGATTTTCTACTCTGGGGTTTATTTTATTATTTTTTTTGTTGATTATTCCCTTTTGCTTTCCTTTTTCTTCCTGGGTGGGGGTTGCACCAAACATCCCTGAGACAAATTCTCTGGGTTTCCATTTCCAGTGGCTTGGAAAGGAGCAGGACAGGCCAAAGGACAGAAGCAGTGAGGTTCACACAAGGAAGAAGGTGCTGTTAGGAACTCCTTTACCTTCCTCTTTCAGTGTCTGTTGCCCCTATAGCACTGAGAAAATCCCTATGGAAAGTCCATTATGCTCTGCATGTGTGTCGGTGGAGCGACACAAACTGATGCTGTATTGGGAAAGTCAAATTTTTACCAGTCAGATGGTAAAGCTGCTCCTCTGCTGGATCAGTATGAGCTTGGGCACCTCTATAGTTGTCAGAGCCACTCAGGCCCAAAATTAAGTGTAAGGGGTTACGAAGATCTTTTGTATCTTATCAGGCTGGAAATGCTCAGAAGCAATCCAGTGGTCTCAGGCACACTGGTGCTTTGAAATAATGATTTGGTATGTTTAGAAACCTGTGTCAGGCATAATCAATGCTTCTATTTTTTTCTTTTTTTTTAAAGTTATTTAATGAAAGCCAGGGAATCTGGTTTTAAAACTCACTTTGGAGGCCTGTCAGGGCTTGGGATATAGCATGGGGTGTCCCCAGCCCTGGCACCTCCCTGCAATTTGCCCCATTTTACCTGCTTCTCTCCCCTACGACTGCAATCTCTAGGGACAAATTTGAGTAATGAGATGGGCAGCAAAAGGTGGCATTTCATTTCTCAGGAAGGAATTAAGTGGTATGCAGGAATGTAGCTGCTCTTCAGATCTGCTATCTTCATTTTGAGGGCACCAGAGCAGCGGCTGCTCCTATGCAGGGATGTGCCTTCACTGACAGGGTGGTCAGCAAGAGGAATCCTGCTGAAAGGCCCCCAGGTTAGCCATAGGCATGTAAAAAGCACTGTCATATTGGCTGCTGGATGGGGAGCATCGCTTCCACTGGCACAGCTGGCTGCACTGTACAATTTGATGACTCTCCTATTGGAGTGGAGAGCAGCCTGGATTTTCTCTGCCATCAGGTGCACCTCTATTTCAAGGTCCGAGGTGGCCCAAAATGCTAGGGCAGATATCCTTAGTCTTGGCGTGAGAGCAGCAGGGATTGCCCAGAGCAGTGACGACACTGACCTCAGGTCTCCCTGCCATGGCTGGGCTCATTTTCTGGTGGCAACAAGCTCCTCCTCCCAGGCTGGGCACTGGGTGAACTGCCCCACCAGTTCCTCAGTGGCTGCTCCAAGCCCTGTTTGCATTTGGGTTATTCCTTACCTTTTTTTAGCTGTGCACCCGGCTGAGAGCCCCACTCTGCTGCTGATGTCTGGGGCCAAGCATTGCCAATGGCTCATCACTGGTGGGGTTTGGGCTCATGCCTGGCTTTGAGCCATCACACTCTCCCTGACCATCCACACATGACGTGCAGCGTGTCCACATGTAGTGTGCCTGTGGCTTTCTTTGTTTACTGGAAACTGGGGGAGGTAACTTCAGAAGAAAACCTTTAGATGCTTTGCAAAGCAAAACGTGGAGCCAGAATGGGAACACCCAACTCCAGCCACCACCACTTAATTGCACAGCTCCAGCTGCCCTGCTGCAGCTTCTCCATTTCAGCCTGGAACAGGACCCGTGGGAAAGCAGGGAACTCGGAGCAATGCCCAAACACTCTGTGCGGATGCTCTGTACCCCTCTCACTGTTGGGAGGCCTGTGCTCCACTCCAGCTGCTGACGCCCTGCCCTGTCCTGTTCCTGTCCCTGCAGGAGCCATTTTATGCTGGCACCAAGGCAGCTGGACACCCTGCTGGAGCAGCCCCTGGGGACTGCCAGGGTGTACTGGGAGGAGACGTCGCATCCCCCTATCAGGTGTGGTTTGGGGAGCTGGAGGGAGCACCCATGGGGAGGGGGCTGTTCACCGCATGTTTGCTTGTACCCATGGGATGCCCTGCACCCTGTTTCTGCTTGGGGCTGCTGTGGAAATACCTATAGCTGGACCAAGCTCTGGGCATTAACTTGGGGTTGGAAGGGGTACCCCAAAATGACAGTCCTGCCATGCAAGGTGTGGGGGGATGCTCAGCTATGCCCATACCTGCCCCTTTCCACATGGAGCTGCAGCCTCCTGACACCTGATTTATGCTGTGCTGTCTTCCCTCTGCCAGGGCAAGGACTGCCAAGGGATCTTGAAAGGGATCCGGCAGAGGACTGCCAGCAAGGGGGAAGACTCTGAAAATGAAGACAGCGATGAGAATGAGGAGGAAGAGGAGGAAGAGGAGGAAGAGGAGGAAGAGGAAGTAGATGAGAACGACATTGGTGTCAATGGCACAAGCACCAATACCACTGAGAGTATTGGACCTCATGGCAATGGCACTGTGGTGGCTGAGGAGGGCACTGGTGAAGCTGAGGAAGAGGAGGAAGAGGAGGAGGAAGAAGAAGAAGAGGAAGAGGAGGAGGAGGAGGAGGAGGAAACTGAGGCCACCACCATTGCAAACACCACCAACGAAGAGGGTCTGACCCAGGTGACCCCTACGGACGATGGGGGACCCATAGATGTCACCACAGATGCCACCACAGATGCCACCACAGCTGGGGAGCTGTGGGAGTACGATGTGACAGCCATGGACCACAGCCGGGGGGATGAGGGCACCACCGAGGGGTATGAGGAGCAGGATGAGTACGCACGCGGGGACAGCTACCGGGCCTACGAGGATGAGTACGGCTACTACAAGGGGCACGGATACGATGTGTATGGCCACGATTACTACTACAACCAGTGAGCAGGGAGGCAGCCCTGGTGCTGCCCTACCTGCCCCAGCCACTCAGGAAGGTGCATCCAAAGGCTCCTTGGAGCCACTGCACACCAGAGGCAACGCCAGGCAGCTTGCCATGCGCACTGGCTCCATCCCAGGCTTTTTTTTTTTTGTATCTTCCAAAGTGAAATGAAATGAAATAAAGCAACTGAACTGAGCTTGTTGGTGACAAAAGCTTTGCTGCCAGATTTTCTGGGGTCAGTGGGGCAGCACAACACTTGGTGAGGGGCTGAAGGGCTACGGTTGCCCATGATGCTTAGGGCTGAATCTTTTTATTCCAGCTCAGGTGCACATGAAAGGAGGGAGGAACAGCAAGGCTAACTTGGAAAGCCCCTGTAGAGTCCCATCTGAAAAATGAAAGGGCGCTCTTAGGAACACTGCTGTGGGATTACGGCCATGTTTTATGTTGATGTGAATTTCCAATATGTGAGCAGTAATAACTTTACCATGTCTTCCATTCCTTGGTAATGTGCCTCCCATGGCCTGACCACACACCAGGCAATGTTAATAAGGATAAAAACACTAATTTCTCTTTCTGTGCATCACTTGTTGTAGATGCACACCCCTGTAATGAGGGCTTTGCTTCTTCTTTCCCGCACCAGGTATGTAGGTACAAGGCTGGGCAACTTGGATGTGTGTCTTGAACACCAGTACTGCAGCTCAAAATGTCCCTGTCACACAGCCTCATTCCCAGAGCAAAGCGAGGCTGTCACAGTAATGCATCCGCTCCCCTCCTCCATCAGCAATGGGGACGCCTGGCTGGGAGTCCTCAGGATCCCCGCTCAGGGTCACTTCCCAACAGGAGTGTGTCCCTGGCCAACTGGTGATTGCATTATGGATAGGGATAGAACAAATCCCACTGAGCTCCAGACAGATGCCACCATTTGGGAATAGTGATGGCCCTCTTGCACAGTTTATGGCAGGTACCCTGCTACTCTCGCACTCCTAGGAAGAAAACCTGAGTTCAGCTCCTGATGCAAGTCCAACTACAGAACCAGTCTATTCCTGCAGCAGCGAGTCACTGGCCATTGTATAAAAACTGCTTTCGTACACCAAAGCCAGGCTGCAGCTTCTAGGGAGGCAAGAGGTGCTGCCTGCAGCATGGACACCCCCAGGGACATATCCCTATGGTGGCCCTGCATGCCCTCATGGCTGGTGCGGGGACATGAGAGTTCCATCCCCCACATCCCCAGGGGGTGCCCAGAGACGTCAGGGAGCTGGCATGGACAAAGGGCCTTGGTGCTGCCAGGGGCCAGGTCCTGCTCCCACGGGGCGCGTAGCCCAGTCCCGTGTGCGTCAGCCCCCCAGGCACCTGGCAAAGCCTCTCCTCCAGGAGCCAACGCACGCGAGCTGGCTGCCCTGGGGGGTGGCACCTGACTGCTGCTCCCTTGCCGGCGGGCAAGGGTCAGTTTCCTGCTGGCTCCAGGATTTGCTCCTGCTTGAGGCTGGATGCTGATGGTTTCAGCGTTTCTAGTGATAATGCAGCAGCTGTGACAGCTCCCAGGGTTTGGGTTAGGGCAGAGTGCAAAATGGGATGGGAGCTGCTGTCACCATCACCACAGTGAGTGCCTGAGCCAAGGCTGGCCACAGCAGTGGGAATCCTTCTTGGCTAGCATGTAGGTGACCAGCAATGCCACCAAAAGTAGAGGTGGGGAGAAGGAGGGTATGGACATCATGTACACCCTTGTAGCACTTCTTCATAACTAAGTTGGGCTCAAAGGGACCTGTGCAAGCAGTGCATGGAAAAATATACATATTTTTTCTTTTTTGCCACTCTTCTATTTTGCACTTGCACAAGTTCCGCTCAGAGGGGTTGAGGTTGAAACCCAAAAAGCAGGTGTCAGAACACAGAGTATGGTGGTGGTTCTCAGCTTGACCAACGCTGTCCTTCAGTGCCAAAGGACCAGCATCAGGCCTAGCTGTGGATATTGCCCCCTCTGTTCGTGCAGCCCTGCCAGCCTTCCCATGTTGGTCACAGTGAGCAAGCCAAGACCCACTGTACACCCTCTTATCAATAACCAAGCCTGGATGTGTGCCACACTAAGATCTGCGCTAATCATTGAGCAATTTTGCCTTCAGAACAGATATTTATAAACTGTGCTTTCTGTTTATCCAGCCAGGTGGAACATTTGATAGCTGTCTTTTACCACAAACACATTTTTAGCTGGAAATTACTCCCCCTGGTTATCTGCGGGTGCTGCCAGAGCTGACAAATGTCCCTGGGCAGGAGCTGATTGGCTCCGCGCACCCGGGGCCAACTTTAAATTTCAGCAAAGTGGGCACAGGCTCCATGGTCTGCCACTGGGACCTGCCTCTGACAGAAAAAGGTAATCTTCTTACCCAGCTTCCTGTCCTATCTCTCCCTAGCCCTTCAGCTCTGCTGTCCTTGAGCAGGGATTCTCCTGCTTTCACTCTGGGCAAGCCACAGTGGGGATGGGGACATCCCGATCCTTGACTGTGCACATCTCTTGAGCTTACATTGCTTTATACTGCTGATCCTTGTGCATGAATTTCCTTCTGGGGTTTGCTGTAGCAATGCTGGCGTGGCTGAAAATAGTCTCTGGGATGGACCTGCAAGCCCAAGCAAGGGTGGTTGGGTGAAATGAGAATTATTGGCCAATGGAGCTATTGCCTCCTGCCATTTATCAGTGCTGTGAAAGCCTTCTGCTTTGTTAATTTGGATTTACGAACATCTTAGCTTGCAGCAACTTTGGGGGGTCACTGTTTGCGAATATCCACCCAGGCTGCTTTGACAGAGGGAGTTAGGAAGTTTCACTAGCCGGTATCAGAGCATCCACTCAGAGCTGCTGGCTGTGCCCTAAGCACATGGTAAGAGTATTGCCCTTGTTGCAAGGAATGCAGAAAGGCAGGATAATGCCAAGGGCCACCACAATACCAGGGAAAATACCAGGGAAAAGCCAGGGTCACTGGAAAACCCTGCTGCCATGGGAGCTTTGGGATAGTGGGAACTTTTAAGTTGCTGCTAACCAGGATTATTGAGGACCACAAGTCCCAAGAAGACAAACTGCAACGATGCTTCACTTTGTGCCTCCAGGAGCAGCCCAAGATGCAAACATCCCTCATCTGCTTGTGCCTGTGCCTGCTCAGCACAGCCCTCGCCACACCTGTGAGTATGGCTTTTCCTGGGTTCCCAGCATACTGCTGGAAGCATGAGATGTACTCTCCAGTGCATTCCAGCATGCTTTCAGCAGTGGGAAAATGTAGACTGTAGTTGCATACACCACCTCTGATAACTGGGGAGGACATTAAGGTGAACAGCAGAGGTGAGTGCAGAAGGAAAAATATATATGAGCACTGAGGTGGCTGAGCATGTTCCTTCAGTTCAGGAATGCACAAGTGTCCATCTGGGTGGCTCTACCTCTTCCCTGGATTTCTGTGGATCTAGGATCTGCCCAGTGCTTTTGGCCTGCAAACAGCCTGAGCCAAGCCACAGGAAGGGAGGTGTAGAAAGGATGCTCATCTTACCTGAGTGGGAAACAGTGGTCAGAGGGGCGCCCGCAATTATTTTCCAGTTCTCCTAATTTGAAATTTTGAGAGGTTTAACTAAAACCAGGGCAAACTAAGATGAATGCATTAGCAGCCATTTTTTGTCCTGCATAACTGCTGCTCAGTGTACTAAATAGACAGCTAGAGTGAAATTCTGCTCCTAGAAAAGGCTTGCTTTTTTGTCAGTGTAAGGAGGAGGGAAATCCCACCTGCCCTGAGGGATGGGCTTCTCCCATGTGTCTTTTACCCCCCAGAGCAGGCTCTCACAACCCGGTCTGTAGCAGGGCAGCCCAGGCGAAGGCAATAAATCAGCACAGATTTGCTTTTCAGATAGGGGCACAGAAGGGAGCTAATACTATGCGTGTAACCAGAGCTGTAATCCGGCCTTTGATACTGCTCACCAACAATGAAACAACCTGGGAATATTCAATACTTTGGGGTGTGTTTCTGCCCCTTCAGCTGGGCTTGGGATATTTCAGTGACTAATTTTGCTGAAAACAAAGAGGACTACCCTCCATGGGGTTGTCTCTCACTCTGGCATGTAGGGAATGCCTGAAATGGCTTTGTGGGGCTCACAGGGTGCTCCCACCAGGAGGTCCCCCAACCGTAGTGAGGGATGCACTAGCCAATATCCACCAAAAGATGCCAGGATAATCAGGGAGAGCTGGAAGCCTGCAATCATGTGCAGAAACCCAGCCATGAGGACACAGAGGTTGCTGCTCGGTAGCTCAGTAAACTCCACCAGTTAACCAGCTCCAGACTCCCATCACAGGCAGATCCAAGCAGTAAGCTGGAGCATTGTTTTGTGAGCAATGGTGCTGTGTATTAAAAATGCTCTGCAATAAAATCCTCTGCAGCAGTCTCTGGGAAAATGTTATTTGCAGACCAACAATACCCTATGAAAGCTAACATGCAATACAATCATGCTCTAGCAAAATTCACAATACTTTTCAGACCCTGGAAATGGGGGTTTGGCCTTTCCTACTACTGCTGTCTTTAAGTCAGCACTCCGGATAGTGCCTGGGAACTTACTGGTTTACCAATGCAGTTTTCTCACCCTTCTCTGAACACTGGGCAGGGTGGGTGGCCAGCAGTGGGCACTGGCAGCTGCCCATATGCTGGGGCAGTGTTTGATTCCTCAGCTCTTGCCTGTGTTTTGCTACCCACAGGTGCCACCGCCGCTGCCTAGGAGAGGTGCTGGCAACTGTGTGGGACAGCACCGGGTATGTATCTCTCTGCCACCTCCTGGGGCCTCCGTGGGTACTGGCGGGACCCTACTGCAGTGCCAGACACAGAAAGGGAAACTCCTGCCAATGCAATTAATAAGAAAACTGTGGGTTTTGGTTATTTTCTTCCCCACCAGATACTTCTGAAAGGCTGCAACGCCAAGCATGGCTTCTACATTTTCAGCTATGTCTACTCATACTCAACGCGGAGGAACCAGACACAGATAAAGGTGAGGAGGTGGCCAGGGGGACACTGTGGGACTCTGGCCTGGCTGCAGTGCCCCCAGAAGTCATCCATCACCCTGACCTGTCCCTTGTGTGTGCTACACAGAAGGAAGAGGCTGACCACCAGAGTATCATCCCCAGCCACCGGCTGGATGAGGACACTGCCAGGCGGGAGCCACCGGAGGCTGAGACGACCCCAGAGCACAGTGACAACAGCAGCACTGAAGTAATCGAGTATGGGATTGTCCTCAAGCCTCAAAACCGCAGCACCCCAGGCATCACTAGGGATGGTCCCAGTCCCCACCCTGGCACTGGCACAGGAGCACGTGGCAGCGGGGGTGGCACCGGTCCCACCCCATCCAGCTCAGAGGGCAGCGGCGATGTGGATTTGGTGGTGGAATTTGATGGCAGCGCTCCCATTATTCCTCAGGGTGAACGGCCCAGTGAAGTTGTGCGGGGGAACAGGTCCAGTGCCAGGAGTGAGGACAAGGATGATGGTGTCCCCAGGGTGGTTCCAGTGGAGAGAGCCACGACTGCTGGCAGGGGGAGGGCCACTACTACCAGAGGGACAGGGGATGAGGGCAGCAGGGAGGCCACTGTCTCTGGCCGAGGGCAGGAGGGTGTTAAGCAGGGTACAGGGACAGGAGGCATTGCTTTGTCCTCTGTCACCGAGAAGATGGAGGATGTCCAAGTAAATGCTGCAGGTGTGGATGAATACGCTTACGTCCCCGATTCAGGCAGTGTCACCATCACCCGTGGGAGCCTGGGCAGCACAGACAGGGCCACCGGCTTCACCCGGGTCTCTCCAGACAAGGATGACGAGGTCACCATCTTCATTGGGAGGGCCAACATCCATGTGGGGGAGCAGGAAACCACCCAGCCTGGTGCCACAGTGGGTAGCGAGGATGACGGCAGCCCCTCTGTGGGAACCAGCAGCCCCCTCCCCAGGCTGGACATCACTGCAGCACCCAGTGGTGGTGAGGATGACAGCATCCCTGCCCGCAAGCAGCCTGAAAGACTGGCCACCACAGCCACCCCAACCCGTGGGGACAGCGTCACCAGCAGCCTCAGGGACGGCCATCTCACTGGAGAGGATGAGGAAGGTGCCACCACCATTGGTGTTGATAGACGACTGGTAACCGCTGCCCCCTGGAGAGTCACTAGTGGTGACATTACCATCCCCACAGCGGCCAGCATCCGTGGGAAAGATGATGATGAGGTGAGAGGAGAGGGGCAGAGGCCCAAGGGGAAGCCAGCCCGTGTGGCTACCACAACTCCCCGCCAGTGGGGTGACATGGATGCCGCTGTCACTGTCCCAGCTGAGGGGGCCAGCATCCGCCCGGCCACTACCGAGGGGGACCGCACCACCCTGTCGGTGACAGCCAGCAGCCACAAGGCGGGCACGGGCAGTGCGCTGGGCAGAGGAGGGAGTGGGGAAGTGGGGACAGCCACCTCCCGACCCCCCCGTGTGGAGGCACGGCCCGGGACAGGGAAGAGGGTCCGTCCAGGGGGAGCAGGCCTGGACAAGGCACCCAGGACGGACGAAGCACCATCTCCAAGTGGAAAAGCCAGCAGCTGGGCACCGAGCGGGGCCCAGACAAGTGCTGGTGGCTATGATGGCGATGCCGGGGGCAGGTCGCATGCCACCAAAGCAGGGGCCAGCCCCGCTCCACAGGCAGGGCAGGACACGGGCAGCACGGCAGCAGGCAGGAGCCGGGAGCAGGGGCGGGGGCGAGGCGGAGAGAGCGTCACAGCAGTGCCGGGGGCCAAGGGCGGCCGCCTGCCCGGGCAGCACGGCAGGAGGCCGGGGGCTGGGGCGCCGGGCACCATCGCCACGCTGGGCCGCAGCCGGCAGCTGGACCAGGTGAAACGCGCCGACGAGCTCCACGTCCGAGAGCGGGCCTTCTACAGCCTCGGCGGGGCGGGCGGCGGCCCGCACGGGCCCTACCCCGGCCTCGGCAGCGCCGACAGCAGCCAGTCCTCCGAGGGGGACCGGGGCAGCCACAGCGAGAGCGGACAGACGGGACTGCAGCCCTCAGGGTGGGGATCCCCAGGGTACCCCCAGGGCCGCTGGATCCAGGGGCCCCTGTGAGGCGCGGCCGCCATCCACCCCGGCGGGCTCCAGCGGTGGAGCTGGGGGTCCCACACGCCGCGTTTTCCCCCTTGGCATCCCCGCTGCGGGCTCTGCTCTCGCCTGGGTGAGGGGCGTGTTGTTGGGGGGCACACGGTGCTTCACAGCCCAGGAGCCAAAAATCACTGGTTCATGCAATCTGCTGTTGATCCGGGGGGAGGCTGCACATGGCACAGCGGCAGGAATGCACGGGTGTGCTGTGCTAGACAGCCAGGGAACAGCAGCCATGCTACACGGCATAGGGTAGCGGTGTTTGTGCACTGATGCGAAGCAAGTAAAGAAGCAGTGAGAAAAAGCCTCTGTTCTCGCGGTTTCACTTCCAGCCTACTGGAGAAATAAAGGCGTTTCTGTACCTGAGGATCTGCTCTCTCTGGTGTTTGCAACGAGACTTGGGGCAGTCGCTCTGGCACAAGCAGCGTGCTGGGGGTGGGCTGGTCCCTGGGCATAAGGGGATTTCTGGCCCCAGCACATCCCTGGCCCTGCCATCTCCTGTGGGACCGGAATTTGGCCAACAAGCCCTGCACATCCCTCCCTCCCCTGGGGTATCAAACCCTACCAGATCCTGCCCAGGGCCACTGGCCTCCATGGGCTTGCTAAGAAGGCCCACAGAGTATCCTCCCCCTAGGTTCATCACCTTCCTCAGCAAGAAGTGCCCATCCTGCCCTGCTGATGGCACATTTCCTGGCCATACTGTCCTTCTAGGAGCACCATAACACTCTGGCTGTGCCACTGCCATTCCTGCTGCTGGCCCCCACACACAGGCCAGGCTGGGCCTCGACGCACTGGAGCCATGCCGTCAGCAGTGCCCAAAGTTAATCACTGTTTATGCAATTGCAGGTTGCTTTTTCTGTCTGAGAAGCTGCTAAAACAGGCACGTTCGGCACAACACCAGGGTGAACGGCGCAGTGGGAGAGGTGTTAAACTTTGAGGGGAGAGGTATTGCCTCAGCACATGCTGAGGGGACTCACCACCAGTGCTGGACCCATGCAGGGAGCACGTGGGAGCAGCCAGGAGCAGCTACGATGTCAGTGAAATACCCACAGAGTGCCTGCTTCCCTGCCCTCTGCACACCTGCACTCAGGGAAGTGCAGATCCTGCTGCGGGACACAGAATCACAGGATGGTTTGGGTTGGAAGGGACCGTAAAGATCATCTAGTTCCAACTGCCCGACATGGGCAGGGATGCCACCCTCTAGACCAGGTTGCTCAAAGCCCCATCCAACCTGTTCCAGGGATGGAACATCCATAGCTTCTTGCAGCAACTTGGTACTCAGGTATCATACGTGGTTGATTCATGCTGGAACACCAGGACACCGTGTGTCTCACAGATGCTATCAGTTACCACCAGCTCTTGGGACTCTGCTTTGCTACTGCTCATGCTCTCCAGCAGAAAAAGTCAAAAATTGCGTGTGGCAGCTATGCCCCCACCAGGACATCAGGCCTTGGTGTCTCTAGGGAAGCTGCTCTAGGTAGCTTGGTCCCAGTGCTGCAAGGACATGGAGATTTAGACACCCAGTGGCAGGGATTTGCCTGCAGCTTCCCAGACTTGGGGCAGCATGCAGGAGACCGCCAAGGGCTCACGGACCTCCTGTGCTGGCCCATCCGGCTCAGACTAAAAGGAGCTGCAGGGCTGCTGCCAGCCTGGATGACTCGCCCCTAGAGTTGCCATGCCACATCACACCTCCAGATGTAGGGACTATGGCAATGCTCTGGGGATCTTGGGCTCGGCGTGACTGCCTGGCAAACGAAGAGGGTGGGTTTGGGGCCTCACCACTGGCAGGGTTGGAACTAAGGAGTTTGCAGCCCCGGCGTGGCGCGCACCCCTCTCCATCCTCGGTCCTGACCACACCCTTGTCCAGAGGATTAAGCAACATCCTTAAGCAGGGGCTGGGCACCATCTAGTGGAATAAAAACTTGTTGCTGGGAATGTTTTGTGCCTGTTGAATGACGCCCAGCTCTGCCTGATGCTGGCGTGGGCACTGCTGCCGTCTTGTCCCACTGTTTCCCCGAGGTCCCGGGGAGCTCTGCCTAAATGGCGAGGTCAGGTGTAAAACCGGTTAGTTCAGGTATAAATGGCATACATTTATAAACCAGCATTACTTCCTTGCACAGTTGCTGCTAAAGCACCTGGAATTTTTGTGCTGTGACTCTGGCTCTACTCCTGGGAGAACAGTATTTTGGTATGCTCACCCTGAACCCCTTGCTCAGCACCACAACTTTGCCTGGCCCTGCTCTTCAAAACTCACCTGCCAGATAGCACAAGCAGCCACTGAACATAAAAACTGCAAGTTTACCTAGGAAAGGTTTTTCCCAGAGTGTTAGTTTTTCCTTGCAGTGAAAGGTGAGCAGATGAGGGCTGGCAGGGTGGGGGTTGGTAGGGTGACACTACTCACCCCTCATGCTCAAACAGCCACAGCAAGCTTACAGCTGGGCTAGAGGTAGTCACCGGGTCTGGGTGGAGTTCTTCTGTGGCCCTTTGCTCTTTGGCTCTGCTGAGCTGTGTGTTTTTGAGGAAAGATTTAATTTAGACTTTTAATAAATATACGTTTGTATTATGTTCCTTGTGTTTGGGTTTTTTTTAAATCAAAGGCAGCAGTGATTTATCTCCAGGTGTTTCTTCACGCTGGGACAGCAGAGGCTGTTGCTGAAGGGATTTAGGGTCTTTCATCCCACCCTGTAAGTGTGTGAACCCAAGTGAAGAGTGATATGTACTGTCAGAGGGTACAGAACAAAAAATAAATTGTCCCTGAAAATCCCAGATACTCTTATGAATGCTAATTGTTGCCATGTGGCCAGGCAAGTATGGTTACACACTCCTGCTTCAGGCCAGCAAGGTTGCAAAGAACTGCTAAAATGCTTTTATAAAGAAGTGTAAAACCCAATGATATGCTTTGAGGAACCATTCAAATGGAGTTTTGAACTTTATGTTTTCAGCTAGAGAGCTCAGTGCTGGCTGTATGGAGGGGGCAGGTGGTGCCCATCACAAACAGCTCTTCTCAGATCTTTTCTTGGCTGTGGGGTGGCAGCGGGCACCGCCTGGAGAGACAAGAGTTCCTGCTTCCCCGTTGTAACACCACGATTTTTCAGAAGAGGGCAAAAGCAGACAGCCAGAGGGAGCAGCTGAAAGCAGCACCTTTCAAAAGAGAAGGAGCATGGCTACAGGACAATAATGACTTTCCTCCTCACCTGCTGTAGTTACTCAGTGAGATCCATCTTCATCCCACGCCAAAGATCAGGGACTAAAAGGGGCTGAAATACTGTGCACACCTCCAGCAAACCCTTCTTCCCAGTGCTCAGCCCTCCTGCTCCTAAGCTGGCAGCCAAGGCTGAGCAACTGCAGGGGACCTGATCACATCCAGGTTTTTGGAGGATGAAAGATGCCCCAAAGCCTCCATCCTTTGCCAAGAGAAGCATTTATTGCCATTGAGGAGGGTACAAAGCAGCCCCAGCAATCAGAAACTTGGGGTTTATTTCTGCAGAACAAGCCACACAGTATGGCCTATCATCAGGGGGGTTCAAAAATGTTTTTACTTACTCTGAGCAGTCTCTAATAGACAGTCTCTTCCCTGTAAACACTTTGGGAAACATACTCTGAAGTCACAACTATTTCTATAGTCAAGTAAAGGCACATTTTGACACATGGAGTAAAATGCAAATCGCAGTGACATTAATAAAAATATTATTAGTCAATATTATAATCTATTTGGGGCCTCTTTTGGTAATCCTTGCTTATATCCCTGCATCCTTGTGATGGCTTTAGAGGGACTGCTCTGCAAGGTTTCTTTGGGGAGCAATTGCCTTGCAGCTGAATACTTTATTAAACATCCTATACTGCATTCACTTTTCTTAAATTACTTTATGGGCCTTGCTCTGATCATCAGGGTACCCCTGATTTGGGACAATACAGAACTGACAATCCCTGGCCAGTGAACTGTGGGTTTTCCACTTCCTGAGGTTCTCTGGAAAAAAAACTTCTCCTGCCAAAAAAATCCTGGCAAACCATAGCCATTTTGTGAAAATCCCAATGCTGTTCCTCCAGGTGATTAATATACCAAGTCAGTCAGTCTAGGTTCAGCTTGGGCTGTTGGCTGTAATTAACCTTTTAAGTTTGGGAAGTTAGTAGATACAAACTTCTTCTGTCATGAAATGGAATGGCAGGGGGTGTTTCAGAGATCTTACACCTTGCTTCAAGGCTGGTCTGCATGGCAGGAGATAAAATAGGTATGTGGCCTTTTCAGCTTCCCTGCAATGTGCAGAGAAGGGGCAGGAGCTTTATTTCCCTCCCACCACCAAGTAATGAATATTTCAATAGTGGCTTTAATTAAAAAGTGTTGGGCCTTACAATAAAGTCTCCCAGCCCCCTGCCTCTGTCATCCAGCAGAAATTAGGAAGATCAAGCCTGACAGACTTCAAATGTTTGACTTACTAAAAGCTGACCCTCCTTTTCCTCAGTGCTCCCTCCTCCCTTGTTCCTGTTGGCACATTCCTGCAAAAAGCCATCCAATTCCACCCCAAAATACAAGTGAAGCTGAGCCCACGCAGCTAACATGATCTGTACCTGTAGAATGAGTGAACAGGCTCCCTGCCTTAACACATGGGATGTTTCATATGCCAATTAATCCATTTGTGCTTCATCTCAGTTTAAACACTCCTGCTTTCCAAAAATGTTGGGTCCAAAGGGCAGAGTTTTTGATAATAAAAATCCTGAAGGAGATTTAATGCCTGAAATAAAAATGCTAAGGTGCTAGAGCAATTCCAAATACTTATTTAATATATGAATAAGTAAGTACCTCGTGCCAGGCACCAAATATGAGAAATGAAGGATGTGAGTATGATGATCAAAACCAGCCTTTGCTTTAATTTCCAGACACAGGACTGAGAAAAAGGGGAAAGCCATCCCCATCCATCTTTAAACACTCAATGCTTGGCCAGTTATGTAATAGCAACAGTTGTATCAACAGAGAAATTATTTTAAGAAATGATCCTCCTCATGTAGAGTGTGAGCTGAAAATATCCGTATGCTGCCCACAGCACTGGATGAATTTCCACCATCCTCCCCACACCCAAGAGCACCCATGGCACCAGGGGCTGAGGAGCATCCCTGTATCCAGCAGGGCTGGGATGTGTTTGCTGCTGCTCCCAGGAGTGCCAGCCAAACCCTTTGAATGCAGGTCCAATGGCAGACTGGCTAGAAGAAAAACTGAATTTTAATTTCACTTGCCTTGCTTTCTATAGCAGAGCAGGGTTTCAGGAGGAAGGTGCTATCCCCAGGAACAGAGCACATCTCCTCCCAATCATCTTGTGAAATGCTCAGCAGAGGAATAATTGAACACCTGAAAAACTCAAGAGTTCAGAGACTTTAAATAAGAAACTAAACTGTTGGACTTTCACCAGTTTTGAAAAAAGCCCAATGAAACACCAAAAATCTCTTCATTTAATTTTAATTTCTATTTACTAGAAATTAAAGTTAAAACAGTCTCATGAGAGTTTTCAGCCACAGACTAAAAAACACGAAGGAGAAGAGAAGCTGTGGAAGGCCAGGCTGGTCCGGGTCCTGCACACCCTGATGTGGTGGATGTTGTCCGTGCCCATGGCAGGAGATTGGAACCAGCTGATGTTCCAATGTCCCTTCCATGCCAGAGCATTCTGGGACACCACGAGGGTGCAAAGAGGGCTTCTGCCACCATTAATGGAATGTTGCCACAGCCAAACTGCCACCACAAGGATTCCATCCCGGGGTGCCCAGGTGACCTGGGGTCCGTTGAGTCAGTTGATGGATCCTCTGCTGGGAAGCAGATGCAAAGTGTCCATCTCCTCTACCCAGTTGTCCATCTTCTTCATCTCCGCTGGGAACAGAAGGGGATTTGCTGACATTTGTGAGGAAAACACTTGACTGACTACACATGTAAGTGTAGGTTATTTTTGAGAAGGCTTCTGATGCTGAGGGACTGTTCTGGGCTTCTGGCACAGATGCAGGTGTCTGATGCTCCAATACTGAACTTGTACAGAAATTGGTGACTCAGGGATGGGAATCCTGGAGCAGGTGTGGTATTTAAGAGAACAGGTAATTCCCTCTCTTCTCTTCTGGTAGGTTTGGAAGAGCATCGTTCTCTGACGCCTAGAAGTCAGGCTTTTGTAGCAGTGTACTAAAGGAATCTAAGGGATCAGTCGCTGTAGCTTCTCTGACATCCTTTCTCTGGTGTCTGTCCTGCTTGCTCTTCCAGCGGTTTTAGGTCATGAAACACCATGAGCACTGTGAGTACTTTACTACTCAATGCAAATCTGATTCCTAAAACGCATTCTCTGGGGTACTTCCAGAAAGGATTTAAAGAGTTTGTAGCAAATGAACGGGCACGGAAGCCTATTAAAGCTTCATGTAACTTCATGTTTTGGGAGATGGAAGGTTTTTAATCTCTCTGAGTGGTAGCAATAGTTCAGAAATGCTTACAATGACCTGATAAAATTGTGACGTACTCTCCTCATTTTCAAGCCTTCGGGAGAGGCTTTTTCTTGGTGAGACAGCTGGTAAGAGATCAGGGGGGGACTCCTTTTCCTTGATGCCATGGGCTCAGGGAGGAATGACTCACAGCACCATATTCCAGCCTTTGCATCAGTGTTTTCTGTACCCTTGTGCTTTCATTGATGTTGCAAAAATGGGGGCCATGTTACCCTAACTCCCACAGAAAATTCTAAGGCTTTGCTCCCTCTTAGAATCAGCGAAAGCACCGTGGAGAAGCAGATGATTCTGGTCAAGCTCAGAAACAGAGCAGGCTGCTGGCTCCTAGCACAGGTGGAGCTTCAGAGCCAGAGCCAGATCCAGTGGACTATCAAGGAAGTGGCACACTTTCTTTTGACCTTGGTAAGGACAGAAACTGCTGCTGGAGGGCTGGGGTCCAGCCAAATGTGTGCATTTGCCAGTCTCTAGTCCATTTAGTGGGGAGGAAGGGAATTCTGGGATTTTGGGAAGCCCCTAGTATGGCATCTATAAACAGGAAGGCTCCTGACAAGCTCATGGGTTTGTTACTGAGCTGTGATACATTTGCACTAGTAGGAGATGAACTGTGTAGCAAAGGTCCAAGTGCTGCTCAAACACCTGAATGTCTACTCTGAGCAGCTGGCAGTCGTCCCAGCTGCCACTACACAGAGTGGCAAACTAAATTTGGGATCTCCCAGCCGGAAAGCAGATAATAAAAATTTGTCATTAGCTGTGCCCTGTCCCTCAAGGGAACACGTACTGTATGGTACTGTAAAATCAGGATACCTGCTATGATTCCAGCTTTGGTTGTTTGTTTTTATTTTTTTTTCCTGTGTGACAAATTCCCCTATGTTAGATGAATCTTATGTTGGTGTGTACCTCCTGCAAGCTGCTGTCATCCCACAGAACTGTATGAGGAACTCAGCCACTCTTTCTTGCAGAGGACAGGGCTGGCAATGCTCTCCTGTGAACTGTTGAGAGCAAAGCTGGAGTGAAATGTTCGACAACATTCCTGAAATGAAAAGACACAGGGCACAGATCAATCCTACCTCATCCCGTTCCTCTGGGGCTGCCCATTTCATTCCTCTGCAATTTCTGATATTGATTCTAACATTCTGGTTTGCAGCTGGAGAGGAATTCATAGGTGTCACAACTGGCTCTCCTGACTCTGAAGACATCAGTCTAACTGCCACTGATTCTGGCAGTGTTGTGGTAAGCACTGGATGACACACTTCTCTCCATCTCACGGCAAAATTAGTTTTCTCTTGTGCTGCCAGGCCTGTCTTCTGGTATCCAAATGTTCAGTCTGACATTCAGGGCTGAAACACAACTCTGACTTACCTACTTTAGACAAAGGTCCCACTCAACCCCAAATGCACCTGTGAATGCATCAGTATGCATTGTACCACTTTCAGAGAGTAGAAGAGTAATTTAAAAGACCTTTTTGCTCCAAAACTTGGGGAGAATATTTAGCAACCATGGGTAATGGAATAGAAGGAGCCAATTTAAAGCTGAAGCTGTTCTAGAGATAACCAAGATATAGGCCAGTGATTTAAAGAAAAAGATGAGGACAGGAAGCCTTTGACTTTCCAAATATGGAGTGTTTAGCACTCAAACGTTGGTTTGAGGTACTCCTGTCACTCAGGTACCAAGCACAACTGTAGTACAAAAAACAGTTTGGAGCACAAGCTGTTTATTACTCCAAGAACTATTTAAAGTTTATTAATCCAGTTCTATTTATTACTCCAAGAAGTATTTTACAAAGATCCGGCCCACAGAGTAGTTTATCCCTTGAGTTTCGGGATGCCGCTGCTGCTGTGCAAAGCACAAACACGCAGCAGTGATGCTGGAAAGGGCCTTGAACTTTATGGAAGAATCTGCATGACCCAGCTCCAATTGTGCAAAAATAAGAGTGGGGTTGGGGTTGGATTTTTTCTTTAGCAGCTGTTCATCTCATACAAAGACTTTAAGGCTATCACAAATGAATTTGATCATTTGTGGGAGAAAGAAGGAAAGAAACACTTCCAGCCTAAATCCAATCAGGGAACTGAAACAGAGGAGCAGGGTGGAAAGTGTTCACATGATTCCAAAGTTACCTCTGTTTCTAACCTGTTGTAGCACTGGGAGCAAAACCAGCAGCACCCTCTTGTTTCCAGTGCAGCAGATAACTCAGCCGTGCTACTGGCAAGTGATGATGTGGAACCAAGAGATAGTGATGGGTACGTGCAAGATAAAGTGTATCTCCAAAGTGTATCTGCAAAGTCTAATATCTGACATAGGGTAGAAAGAGGGTTTTGTCAAATTTCTGGGTTCTGTTTAATTCTGTGTGAAAATTTCAGACATAGAATATTATATCCTGTCTGGAAGAGAACTAAGTAAAAAAAATCTTAGCAAAACCCAGCAGAAACATTTCTTCTCTGTTCATGATGCCTTTAATGAATGTATCTTATATTATGGCTTGAGAGG